>CM050174.1:53764192-54029192 GCA_027410445.1 Discoglossus pictus
GTCTCCCAGGTGGCACTGTATCAAAAGCCTTTGCAAAATCCAAAAAGCCTACATCCTCGGAGTTGCATTGATCCAGGTTCCTACTAACCTCCTCATAGAAACTAATTAGATTTGTTTGACATGAACTATCCCTCATAAATCCATGTTGACTTCTACTTATAATCCTGTTCAAATAGATATATTCTTGTATATTATCCCTTATTAACCCTTCTAAAAGCTTCCCCACTACAGAAGTGAGGCTCACTGGTCTTTAATTCCCCGGACTTGCTCTTGCTCCCTTTTTAAATATAGGTATCACATCTGCTTTTCTCCAGTCATCTGGTAGAGACCCTGTGTTGAGTGAATCTTGAAAAATTAAATATAATGGTTTGGCTATTACAGAAACCAGTTCCCTCAGTACCCATGGATGTATTCCATCAAGACCCTGGGCTTTAGTAACATTTATTTTTTTAACCTCTTTTGGATTACTTCCTGCATTAACCAATTAGTTGGCAAAGGTAGTGTAGCTCCATTATGTTGCAGTGACCCAACCACTGGTACCTTCCTTGTGTATAGCGAAGAAAATAACCTATTTAGCTCATCTGCCTTTTCCTGGTCAGTAATTTTCATATGTCCTGTGTCACATTCTAATGTTCCTATTGCTTCCTTCCTCGCCTCCTTCCCATTAATATACTTAAAAAATATTTTAGGGTTAGTCTTACTCTCTTGCAATTAATTTTTCATTTTCTATTTTAGCCAGTCTAATCGCCCTTTTGCAAGCCTTGTTGATTTCCTTGTACTCCCGTAAAGCAGTCTCTGTCCCCTCTTGTTTGTATAATTTAAATGCCAGTTTTTTACTCCGTATCTTGATCTTTAAATCATTGTTAAGCCACATTGGATGGGATTTACTCCTTTTACTTTTATTCCCACATGGTATATGCCAATGTGTATGTATATTTAGTAAGGATTTAAATGTTGTCCATTTATGTTCAGTTTTTTTCCTATCAGTTCTCTGCCCGAGTCTATACTTTGTATTGCTGCCCTTAGATCGTTAAAATCTGCCCTTTTAAAATTAAGAGTTTTTTTTAACTCATTCTTAAATGAGACTGTGTTGTGATCACTGTTACCCAAAGGTTGCCCTATTCCAACATTTGATACTATATCAATATTATTTGTGATTACTAAATCTAAGATAGCTTCATTTCTAGTAGGCTCTTGTATAACCTGGGCCGGATAATGATCCCTGAGTGTACTCAAGAACCTGTTCCCCTTAGCCGAACTGCTGGTCTCATTTATCCAGTTTATTTCAGGGTACCGTATATACTCGAGTATAAGCCGACCCGAGTATAAGCCGAGGCACCGATTTTACCACAAAATACTGGGTAAAATGAGTGACTCGAGTATAAGCCGAGGGTGGGAAATGTGCTGCCCTCTTGTGCCCTATGTGTCTCCCTCTCTCTCCGTGTCTCTTCTCCCCTCTCCCTTTCCTGTGTCTCTTCCAACCTCTCCCTTCCCTGTGTCTCTTCCCCCCTCACCACCCTCCTCAACCCCACTCCTCAACCTCCCTCCTCATCCTTAACCTCCCTCCTCATCCTCAATCTCCCTCCTCATCCTCAACCTTGTGTAAAAGGTTTGTGAGCTGGTTTGGGGCCTGTTTACAAGTGGATTTACCTTACAAGTAAAGGCTGATAAACTGCAGAGTGCACTAAGTGTGCCCAGGGGAGAGGGGTGTGGCTTGACTGTTAAACTAGGATAAAGGATTTGTGAGCTGGTTTGGGGCCTGTTTACAAGTGGATTTACCTTACAAGTAAAGGCTGATAAATTGCAGAGTGCACTAATTGTGCCCAGACGAGAAGGCAGAAGTTTATAGAAACCGGAGAAGGGGAACTTGTGAGCTTGCGAACATTTTCAGTATCAAGTGCAATTCTAGTAAAAGCCTAGGAGTTTAAATAAAAGAAGGGCCTTCAAAGAAAAGGGGGGCAGATTTATAGTGCAAAGGAGGAAAACTTTATATAAATATATTATATTCTTTATTTTTCCCACTGAAATTTCGTAGACAATAATAATAATTATGAGTCAGTCCAGTGGCAACCTTATTCAGTGTACATCCTGTCAAATGTATGCACTACTGGAACAGATGATCCAGGGTCCATACCTCTGTGACAGGTGTGAGCATGTTGCCTCTTTGGAAGCTCAAATTGAAGATCTGGAGAGGAGAATTGCAGCACTTAGTGATATTGCTCCACTGGAAAGGGAGTTGGTGCTCACGGAGCACAGTTTAGCTGGGCCTAGTATGGAGGGAGGAGCTGGGGCTAGTGAGGATGGCCAGGGAGGTAGCTGGGTTACAGTTAGAAGGGGAATCAGAGGGTACAGGAGGAGGCAGGCCAGTTCTGAGTTGGCAAACAACAACAGATTTGCCAGATTGAGTGAAACTGTTGGCGATGTCCATTCAGGAATGGCAATGCCAGATAGAGCTGTTCCCTCTAACAGCCGGGCGAACAGCTCTACTGGAGAAGAGGGAGGGCAGAATAGGCAGAGCAACAGACATGTTTTGGTGGTAGGGGACTCTATTATTAGGAAGGTAGACAGGGTAATTTGTCACCCAGATCCCAGCAATCGAACAGTTTGCTGTCTCCCGGGTGCTCGGGTTCGGCATGTTGTGGATCGGGTGGATAAATTATTGGGAGGGGCTGGTAATGAACCGGCGGTCTTGGTACACATTGGTACCAATGACAAAGTTAGTGGAAGATGGAGCGTCCTAAAGAATGATTTTAGAGAATTAGGGAATAAGCTTAAAGCAAGGACCTCCAAGGTAGTATTTTCTGAGATACTACCAGTGCCACGTGCTAGCCCAGGGAGGCAGAAGGAGCTTAGGGAGGTTAATGCGTGGCTAAAAAAGTGGTGCAGTGCAGAGGGTTTTGGGTTTTTAGAGCACTGGGCTGACTTCTCACTTGGGTACAATCTCTATAGCAGGGATGGATTGCACCTTAATGATGAGGGCGCTTTTGTGCTAGGGAATAGGATGGTAGAACGGCTGGGGGAGTTTTTAAACTTGTAGGTGGGGGGGAGGGACTATATAGAAGTATTGGGGTAAATAGGGTAGAGAGGGAAAGGGATGAATTATTTACCCATGAGGGAGGAGAAGGGGGGAGGGTTACAATAGAAAGTAGGGAGATATTAATAGGGGCCTCAAATACAGTGGCAGGCACTTCACATCAGCAGAGCCATAGCAACATAAAGTGTATGATTGCAAACGCAAGAAGTTTGCCTGGGAAAATGGATGAGCTAGAAATATTAGCAGTACAAGAAAAATGGGGCTTAATAGGCATTACGGAAACATGGTGGGATGAATCTCATGACTGGACTGTTAATCTGGATGGTTATAACCTATTTCGGAAAGATAGGGGAAATGGTAAAAGAGGAGGAGGGATCTGTCTTTATGTTAAGCCTGAATTTAAGCCTATAGTTAGAGAAGATATTTATGCTGGCACTAACGGCATCATTGAATCCTTGTGGGTTGAGCTAAATAGTGGAGGAGCTAATTCTAAATGCATATTGGTGGGAGTATGCTATAAACCCCCAAATATAGCTGAAAGTGAGGAAATACAATTATTGTTACAGATTGGAAATGCAGCTAAGCATGGGCAAGTTCTAATAATGGGAGACTTTAATTACCCTGATATAAACTGGATAAACGAGACCAGCAGCTCAGCTAAGGGGAGCAGGTTCTTGAGTACACTCAGGGATCATTATCTAGCCCAGGTAATACAAGAACCTACTAGAAATGGGGCCATCTTGGATTTAGTCATCACAAGTAATATTGATATAATATCAAATGTAAAAATAGGGGAACCCTTGGGGAACAGTGATCACAACAAAGTCTCATTTGAGATTGAATACAAAAAACAGAGTTGTAAGGGGCCAACAAAAACTCTAAATTTTAAAAGGGCTAACTTTAATGGGCTACGGGCAGCAATACAACATATAGACTGGGACAAAGAACTTACAGGGAAGAATACTGAAAATAAATGGACAACATTCAAATCCTTACTAAATAAACATACTCATCAGCATGTACCATGTGGAAATAAAATAAATAGGAGTAAATCACATCCCATGTGGCTTAACAATGACTTAAAGATCATGATGAGGAAAAAGAAATATGCATTTAAATTATACAAGCAGGAGGGAACAGAGGCATCTTTATGTGACTATAAGGAAATCAACAAGGCTTGCAAAAGGGCTATTAGACTGGCTAAAATAGAAAATGAGAAGTCAGTTGCAATGGAAAGTAAGACTAACCCTAAAATATTTTATAAATATATTAATGGGAAGAAGGCCAGGAAGGAATCGATAGGACCATTACAATGTGACACAGGCCATCTGATAATTAGTGACCAGGAAAAGGCAGATGAGCTAAATAGGTTCTTTTCGTCGGTTTACACAAGGGAGGTACCAGTGGTTGGGACACTGCAACATAATGGGGCTACACTACCTTCACTAAATAATTGGTTAACGCAGGAAGAAATACAAAAGAGGTTGGAGAAAATAAATGTTAATAAAGCCCCAGGTCCTGATGGAATACATCCAAGGGTACTGAGGGAGCTGGGTTCTGCAATAGCCAAACCATTATATCTAATCTTTAAAGACTCGCTCACTACAGGGTCTCTACCAGATGACTGGAGAAAAGCAGAGGTGATACCTATATTTAAGAAGGGATCTAGAGCATATCCGGGGAATTATAGACCAGTGAGCCTCACTTCTGTAGTTGGGAAGCTTTTAGAAGGGTTAATAAGGGACAGAATACAAGAATATGTCTATTTGAACAGGATCATAGGTAGCAGTCAACATGGATTTATGAAGGAAAGGTCGTGTCAGACCAATCTAATTAGTTTTTATGAGGAGGTTAGTAGGAACTTGGATCAGGGCAACTCAGTGGATGTAGTCTTTTTAGATTTTTCAAAGGCATTTGATACAGTGCCACATGGAAGACTAGTGAGCAAACTAAGGGATACAGGAATTGCAGTAAATATCTGCTCATGGATCGAGAGCTGGCTAAAAGACAGGAAGCAAAGGGTTGTTGTAAATGGAACATACTCCGATTGGTCTAATGTGATAAGTGGGGTTCCTCAGGGCTCAGTATTGGGTCCTCTCCTTTTTAACATATTTATTAATGACATTGAAGTAGGACTCGAATGTAGTGTCTCCATTTTTGCTGATGACACTAAGTTGTGCAAGGTAATAAAATCAGATAATGATGTACTTTCCCTACAAAAGGATTTGCATAAATTAGAGAAATGGGCGGCTAAATGGCAGATGAGATTTAATACAAATAAATGTAAGGTTATGCATTTGGGAAGGAACAATAGCCAAGCAATCTATAATCTTAATGGAGCAAATCTAGGGGTATCAGATATTGAAAGGGATTTGGGAGTACTAGTGGACAACCACCTAGGTAACAGCGCTCAAAGCCAAGCAGCGGCTGCAAAGGCAAATAAAATATTAGCATGTATTAGGAAGGGTATAGAAGCCAGGGAAGCAAATATAATTCTGCCACTATACAAATCCCTAGTACGCCCTCATTTGGAATATGGAGTACAATTTTGGGCACCACCTCACAAAAAAGACATTTTAGAGCTGGAAAAAGTACAGAGAAGGGCTACAAAACTAATAAGGGGAATGGAGGGGCTAAGTTATGAAGAAAGACTAGCAAAATTAAACTTATTTTCGCTAGAAAAAAGGCGTCTAAGAGGAGATATGATTACGTTATTTAAATACATCCAGGGTCAATATAAGGCTTTGTCAAGTGAACTTTTTGTAGCAAGAGATTTTCAACTGACAAGAGGACATCCGTTGAGGTTAGAGGAAAAAAGATTTCACCTTAAACAAAGAAAAGGGTTCTTCACAGTTAGGGTGGTTAAACTGTGGAATTCTCTACCAAAGGAGGTGGTGACAGCGAATTCGATAGACAACTTCAAAAAGGGGTTAGATATATTTCTGAATAAAGAGGGCATTCAAGGCTATCCTAGATAACTAGCAAGGAATATTGATCCAGGGAGAAATTTGATCGCCAGTTTCTGGGGTCAGGAAGGAATTTTGCTTTTTTTTCCCCTTATGAGACAATTGGCAAAGTTTCAATGGGGTTTTTTTTTATGTTTGCCTTCCTCTGGATCAATTAACAATAATTAACAATTAACAATAATAATAAATAGTCCAAATTAAAAAGATCAATAGAGATCTAAAAAGGTGAACTTGATGGACTAACTCTTTATTCATTCTCCAATACTATACTATTAATAATTATTTAATCAATAATTTAATTAATAACTAATCCGCATATTGCAGATCAGAGGAGATCTTAACAGGTTGAACTTGATGGACTGAAAGTCTTTTTTCAACCTTAATTACTATGTAACTATGTAACTATGTAACTATGTAACCTCCCTCCTCATCCTCAATCTCCCTCCTCATCCTCAACCTCCCTCCTCATCCTCTCTCCTCAACCCCCCATCCTCAACCCCCCTCCTCAACCCCTCCTCCTCGTCCTCAACCTCCCTCCTCATCCTCCCTCCTCAACCCCCCATCCTCAACCCCTTCCTCAACCCCCCCATCCTCAACCCCCTCCTCAACCCTCCGCAAACTCAAGCCTCCTCAACCTCAACCCTCCTCAACCCCAACCTCCCTCCTCATCCTCAACCTCCCTCCTCATCCTCCCTCCTCATCCTCAACCTCCCTCCTCAACCCCCTCCTCAACCTCCCTCATCATCATCCTCTCTCCTTAACCCCCCATCCTCAACCTCCATCCTCAACCTCCCTCCTCAACCCCTCCTCCTCAACCTCCCTCCTCATCCTCAACCTCCCTCCTCATCCTCCCTCCTCATCCTCAACCTCCCTCCTCAACCCCCTCCTCAACCCCCATCCTCAACCTCCCTCCTCAACCCCCATCCTCAACCCCCTCCTCAACCTTCCTCCTCAACCTCCCCATCCTCAACCCCCTCCTCAACCCCCCCTTCTCAACCTCCCTCCTCAACCTCAACCCCCCTCAACCGACCCTCCTCAACCCCCCAACCCCAACCCACCTCCTCAACCTCAACCCCCCTAAACACATGCGCGCCGGGTCAAGGAGCGGAGGCCATAGCACAAGCAGGTAAGTGAGGGGAGAGGGGGGAGGTATTTAGGGGGGTTTAGGTGGAGGAGGGGGGTTTAGGTTGAGGAGGGGGGAGGGAAAGAGACACGGGGGGTAGAGAGACACACGGGGGGTTAGAGACACACAGGGGGGTTAGAGACACACGGGGGGTTAGAGACACACGGGGGGGAGTTAGAGAGACACGGGGGGGTTAGAGAGGCACGGGGGGGGGGAAGTGACTCGAGTATAAGCCGAGGGAGCCCTTTTTTGCCTTAAAAAAAGGGCTGAAAAACTCGGCTTATACTCGAGTATATACGGTAATTAAAATCTCCCATTATTAGAACTTGCCCATGCTTAGCTGCATTTCCAAGCTGTAACAATAATTGTATTTCCTCACATAACTCCCGAAAAAGCCCCAGATTTGCACACCTTATTTGCATTTGAAATATATACTTGAATATCTGTACATCTAGGTATGATATATAGGTTCAGACAGTGCTGCTTTTGCCTGACACTTAACGCTGTATGTAAAAAAAAATAATAATAAAGATAAATAGATAGATAGATAGATCACATCCCTATGTTGCATGCTACATGCTCCTTGGGGCACCTCAGAGTCGACTGCCCAATGGCTCCAAAAAGGTTAATCATGGCATAGATACTGGCGTGGATTCCCAGTATCTTCTCCAGTGGGCCACAGCATACAGCTCCTGGTATTCCGAGATGGACTCCAATCCAAGTACTGACCAGGACCAACCCTGCATGGCTTCAGGGTGGTGTGACCTCTTGGTTCCCTGACTGGAATCAAACCCAGGTTGTAGCTTTGAACACACCGAATCCTAACCACTGGACCATGTATACATTAAATATATACCTGATCCACAACATGACGATCCTGAGCACCCGGGAGACAACAAACATAATTGTATAATTGAATAGTGCAGTTGCCATGATTGTCGTGTATTCTAGATGAATTAGGTGTATTGCAGTATATAGTGATAACTTTTTTTATTGGACAAACGTTTTATTTTTTTATAAGAAAGAGCTTTCAAGAGGTTTGACCTCCCTTTATCAAGTCTGAAGTAATGCTGACATGAAATTGAACTTTCAGTTTGAATGTATAGTAATGCAGAGAGAGGGGAAACAGCATCTGAGCATCATGGGGTAAATATATATATATAGGTGGAATCAAACCAGAGCACTGTAGTCTGTAGTGATATTCTTCCTGTCGGACAAACACTTCTCTAAGAGTGACAAGCCTGTTATATTACAATATTTAATAAAAGAAGGAGAGAAAGATTGAGGCAGAATCACAAGAAATTGTGATAATGTGTTAGAAAACTCAAGTCCAGATTAAGTGCTGTATCCTTAGTGTTGAAGAATGTTATCATCGTTATACTAAATGCTTTTCTATCATGGATGTTCTTGAAATTTCCTCTGAGTTTTTTTGATTTTTAGGTTTTGGGTGGAGTGATCATTCTGCGTAATATGGTTTCCAACTGGGGTGCGATAACTCTTCATTGTGCTTTTCAATAGATTGACAACATTAGGGGTACATCAAAGCAGCAAATTAGCATTCATAAAAATGCAGTACAAATAATAGTGAATTTCTCAAGTATATTCCACTTGAGGAAATAATTACTGATATAATGTATAGATATTAGTTTTTTTATGCGCTTTCAGAATAATCTAAAAAACAACAACTTGATTTTGGGGTACAGAGTCTCTTTAATGGTAGGAGCCCAGTTGATCTGTCTTGCATGAGAAAATCCATCTTCCTGTTCCAAGTAGAAAGAGAGTCTGGAATGGATTAAGGGCTACTGAGACCACACACTTGTCCGGTGAGTGGTTTTCAACTTGTATTTAGAGTGTATTTACTTTTATGCAGCAGGATGTTTTGGCATTTAATTAGGCAAAATGCCTTAGTGTGTACACTCCTGAATGAGCTAGGTTGGCAACCAGTGGGATAAAGTAAAGAGGGGGCTAGGCTGTTTGTTGGCACATGTACAATTAATCTATATATGCACATATATTATAATGAATTAAAGTTTCTCCAGTCTAGACTTTGATTAGCTACAGGATCTGTACATTCGCTCTGTGCATTGTGAGACACAGTGCAGTGTGCTCTGTGCAGTGTGTCACACAGTCCCTAGGGAGGCGCACAGTTAAATCCCAATTCCGACAAACGCCGAGCTCTTGAAGGAATTGAATTTGTTATCAGGCCTGTGCAGCTCTTCCCAGGGCAAGACCCCATTTTACACCTGAGATAAGCGTGTCCCAAAGAGAGGCTTTTAATCCCCCAGCTCTGGGTCTTATCTGCACTCCCTGCAAGCACACAGACTTGATTTTGGTGCCATTCTTAGCTAGTTGTGTCCATGTCCACCAAAATGCATAGTGGGAATTAACAGGCATGGTTTATTTTGTGTACATTTTACAGAGTATGTTGCAAGGTGACGTATCTGGTTTAAATTGGGTATATTTTTGCAAAGCATACTAGGAAAGAACAGACATGCTTTGTATTGGTCATACTTGCAAAACATTCTGGGAAATAGCAGGTCTGTTTTTTTATTATATTAAAGGACAGGTCTGGTTTATATTTTACTAGTATCTTGCCCGTCAAAATTAATAGGATAATATGTGTTTCCCCCATTCCCCTGTGTCTCTTCCCACCCTCTGTCTCTCCGCCTCCCCGTGTCTCTTTCCTCCCCCTCTCTGTGTCTCTTTCCCCATGTCCCTTGCGCCACGCTGTCCATACAATAGTTTCTGTAGTGCGTATGCACTCCCACTGTTACTTTCTTCGGAAACTATTATATGTGATCCTGGTTTATACACATAGGCAGGATTGAAATGCAGGCTAATCTATGTAGGCTTGCCTTAGGATTTTACTGCATTCTTGGCCTACTAGTCTTGATTTAAACAAACATGCTGGATTACAATGCATTCTGGGTCATGTAGTTCAGGTTTATACGAATATACAGGTTTAAAGATTAATCTGGTGAATTCATCCTTATTTCTACACATATACTGGATTACATGCATGCTGGGCCTGGCTTACAAGACTAGTCCAAGCTTCATACAATCAAAATTGGGTCTATCCTATTCCATCCCCGCCAGCAGTCTAATGCAGCTGTCACTAGGTGGCACAGTGCCGAGACTTTGTTCAATTTGCTGTTAGAGTGATGGGTAGACTTAGGGTTAGGGTTCAGGGCTCGGGTAGTGGCAGATGATAAGCCTTTAATAGAAACATACCACTACTTTACTATGTAAAGCTTATCATTTGGCACTACCCTAACCCTGAACCCTAAGTCTAACTGCGGACAGGGACAAAGCAGGAAAGGTCCCAACATTTTATCCAGCAGATCACTACACAAAAATACATATGCTAAGGACAGTTTATGTGGACTTTATAAGAAAACAAATATGTAAACAGTTATCTGGATGCAAAGATGGTGGTTTGCTTACCCCCCTCCATCTCCCTGAGAAGAGGATCCAGATGACATGCTGAGCGCCCATTCTTCATCAATGAAAAATCAGAGATCAGAAATCAGTAGAACTTGAGCTTCAATTCCAGGAGCCTCTGCTTTTGCGCAAACCCAGGTGGGCGGAATTGACCAAGAGATTAGACACTTGCTATTATGTTATATGAAATCACCATTGCGAGCTAGAGAATGTTGTATTTTTTGGTAAGACAAACTCCTAGTCTTCTGATTTATGTAGGAGGATAGGATTATCATCAGTTAACAGTGTGAACCTATAAAAGATAACGAGGTTTCACCCTTGTACAACAGGCTGCTATTGGGTCCTTTTCTGCAGCCAAATAACTATTCCATCCTCCAATCTGGCTCATAAGGCGCTCCTACAGAAAAGGCCTTGAGCTATGAGAGGTGCGCCCGAGGCCCTGGGGGGGCCGAGTGCCCGCGCCAAATATAGTGATAACCTCGCTGTTGACTCGAGTTTCCCCACATCGAAGGATGGAATAGTGCTTTGCGTATGCAATCAATTTTTCAACCACCAGGTGGTGCTGGGGCACAAAGCTCAACCCCACTGTTCTGACGGGAAACAGATCTGAAATAGAATAGATCTTGCTATTGTTGTACAAAAGCATCTTGTTCACCTAGACCAGGGAGAGAGTGAGGGAGAGAGGGAGGGAGAGACAGGGGGAGGGGAGAAAGAGAGGGGGAGAGGGAGAGAGGGGGGGAGAGGGAGAGAGGGAGGGGGAGAGAGGGAGGGGGAGAGAGGGAGAGGGGGGGAGAGAGAGAGGGAGGGAGAGAGAGAGGGAGGGAGAGAGAGAGGGAGGGAGAGACAGAGAGACGGAGGGAGGGGGAGAAAGAGAGGGGGGGGGAGAGAGAGAGAGGGGGGGAGAGAGGGGGGAGAGAGAGAGGGAGGAGGGAGAGAGAGAGAGAGGGGGGAGGGAGAGAGGGAGGGGGGCAGAGGGAGAGGGAGGGAGAGATGGAGGGAGGGGGAGAAAGAGAGGGAGGGGGAGAGGGAGGGGGGAGAGAGAGAGGGAGGTAGAGAGGGAGGGGGATAGAGAGAGAGGGAGGGGGAAGAGAGAGAGGGAGGGGGAAAGAGAGAGGGAGGTGGGAGAGAGAGAGGGAGGGAGGGGGAGAGAGAGAGGGAGGGGGAGAGAGGGGGAGAGGGAGGGGGAGAGAGGGAGGGGGAAGAGAGAGAGGGAGGAGGAGAGAGAGCTAGGGGAGAGAGAGGGTGGGAAGAGAGAGAGAGGAGGGAAGAGAGAGAGAGGAGGGGAGAGGAGGAGGGAGAGAGTGAGAAAGGGGGGGGGGAGGGGAGAGAGGGGGAGGGAGGGAGAAGGGGAGGGGGAGGGAGGACGGGAGAGAGAGAGAGGGGGGGGGGAGTATACAAATACACAGTATTACAGTCACGTTTCCTCCAGGGCCTCTTCTGAATACACTGCAGACTCTTTAAATGGCTGGCAATCACCCCACAAATATTGAGATCATTATCCTGAAGATGATAATTTTCCGAGCTTTTTAGGCAGAAGTAATTAATTACTGAGCTGCGCAGCTGCTCCCAGCTCCCCAGGTGATACCTGAGCTCAGCACAATAGAGAACAGGGATATTTTTAACCTGTCCTGTGCCAGATCATTTTTGTAGAGCTTGGAACATTTTGTAGTCCAAAGAACTAATATTGATAATGAACAAAAAAATTTAGTAAGATGATATTAATAGTAATAGTAAGGTAAAACAAAAAAAAACACCTTTAAATGTATTACATATTTATGCAACTAGTTCCACTGCTCCGTGTAATGTCTCCCTTTAGCATAACATCTTTGTATAACACCATTCCTATAACTCCTCCTGTTACTCCATATAACCTGCATGTGCTATCTCCCTATACATTTTCCTACTAATCTACATACCGTATATACTCGAGTATAAGCCAAGTTTTTCAGCCCTTTTTTAAGGCTGAAAAGGGCCCCTTCGGCTTATACTCGAGTCACTACCCCTGTGTCTCTCTTTCCCCCTGTGTCTCTCTTTAACCCCCCCGTGTCTCTCTTTAAACCCCCGTGGCTCTTTCCCTCCTGCCCCCATCCTCATCCTCAACCCCCCCCATCCTCAACCCCCCATCCTAAACCCCCCCATTCTCAATCCCCCATCCTCAACCCCCATCCCCAATTCCCCCTCATCATCCTAACTCCCCCTCCTCACTTTACACCTCTAATTACACCCCCATCTTCCTTTCCCCTCACTTACCTTCCATCTGCAGCTTCTCCTCTGCTCCTCTGCGCTCCTTCCGGCTGCGCCGGGACCCGGCATATGCTAATGACGTGACGTCACATGCGCGTCACGTCATTAGCATTGGACGGGTCCCGACGCAGCCAGAAGGAGTGTGGAGGAGCAGCTGCAGATGGAGATGGAAAGTAAGTGAGGGGAAAAAGAGAGGGGGAGGTAATTAGAGGAGTAAAGTGAGGAGGGGGGTTGAGGATGAGGATGGGGGTTGAGGATGAGGATGGGGTTGAGGATGAGGATGGGGGGTTGAGATTGAGGAGGGGGATTGATGAGGGAGGTTGAGGAGGGAGGTTGAGGAGCGGGGAGTACGGTTGAGGAGGGTTGAGGAGGGAGGTTGAGGATGAGGAGGGGGGTTGAGGATGAGGAGGGGGGTTGAGGATGGGGGGGTTGAGGATGGGGACGGGGGGGCTGAGGTTGAGGAGGGGGAGGATGAGGAGGAGGGGGGTTGAGGAGAGGGGTTGAGAAGTTGGGTTGAGGAGGGAGGTTGAGGAGGTTGGTTGAGGAGGGGGGTTGAAGAGGGAGGTTGAGGAGGGAGGTTGAGGAGGGGGGTTGAGGAGGGAGGATGAGGAGGGGGGTTGAGGAGGGTGATAAGGGAGGGGGACGGAAAGACACAGGGAAGGGAGGGGGAGACACAGGGAATGGAGAGGGGGGAAGAGACACAGGGGAGGGAGAGGGGGGAAGAGACACAGGGGAGAGAGAGGGGGGACACAAGAAAGGGGCACAGAAGGCACACAAGAGGGGGACACAGAGGGCAGCATATTTCCCACTCTCAGCTTATACTCAAGTCACTAAGTTTTCCCAGTATTTTGTGGTAAAATAGGTTCTTTGGCTTATACTCGGGTTGGCTTATACTCGAGTATACACAATATATTATCCTAGCTACTTCCCATTTCTCCCCATAATATCTACATATAACATATAACATACCTCCCAATTTTTCAAATGATGTAAAAGGGACACTTATTTTCTTGAAATATTATGCACAGTCTATATGCAGTGCCTTGCAAAAGAATCCCCCCCCCCCCCTTGACTTTTTACCTATTTTGTTACATTACAGCCTTAAGTTCAATGTTTTGTTAATCTGAATTTTATGTGACAGATCAAAACACAATATTCTAAGTTGGTGAAGTGAAATGAGAACATTATATACATAAAACTATTTTTTAGAAATAGAAAACAGAAAATTGGCATGTGCGTATGTATTCACCCCCCTTTGTTATGAAGCCCATAAAAAGCTCTGGTGCAATCAATTACCTTCAGAAGTCACATAATGATGAAATGATAGTGAAATGATGTCCACCTGTGTGCAATCTAAGTGTCACATGATCTGTCATTACATATACACACCTTTTTTGAAAGGCCCCAGAGGCTGCAACACCAACCAAACACTGCCATGAAGACCAAGGAACTCTCCAAACAAGTAAGGGACAATGTTGTTGAGAAGTACAAGTCAGGGTTAGGTTATAAAAAAATATCCAAATCTTTGATGATCCCCAGGAGCACCATCAAATCTATCATAACCAAATGGAAAGAACATGGCACAAACAGCAAACCTGCCAAGAGACGGCCGCCCACCAAAACTCACAAACCGGGCAAGGAGGGCATTAATCAGAGAGGCAGCACAGAGACCTAAGGTAACCCTGGAGGAGCTACTGAGTTCCACAGCAGAGACTGGAGTATATGTACATAGGGCGACAATAAGCCGTACGCTCCATAGAGTTGGGCTTTATGGCAGAGTGGCCAGAAGAAAGCCATTACTTTCAGCAATAAAACAAAATGGCAAGTTTTGAGTTTGCGAAAAGGCATGTGGGAGACTCCCAAAATGTATGGAGGAAGGTGCTCTGGTCTGATGAGACAAAAATTTAACTTTTTAGCCATCAAAGAAAACGCTATGTCTGGCGCAAACCCAACACATCACATCACCCAAAGAACACCATCTCCACAGTGAAACATGGTGGTGGCAGCATCTTACTGTGGGGATGTTTTTCAGCAGCAGGGACTGGGAAACTGGTCAGAGTTGAGGGAAAGATGGATGGTGCTAAATACAGGGATATTCTTGAGCAAAACCTGTACGACTTGATTTGAGGCTAGGACGGTGGTTCACCTTCCAGCAGGACAATGACCCCAAACACACTACTAAAGCAACACTTGAGTGGTTTAGGGGGAAACATGTAAATGTGTTGGAATGGCCTAGTCAAAGCCCAGACCTCAATACAATAGACAATCTGTGGTCAGACTTAAAGATTGCTGTTCACAAGCGCAAACCAACCAACTTGAAGGAGCTGGAGCATTTTTGCAAGGAGGAGTGGGCAACAATCCCAGTGGTAAGATGTGGCAAGCTCATAGAGACTTATCCAAAGCGACTTGGAGCTGTGATTGCCGCAAAAGGTGGCTCTACAAAGTATTGACTTTAGGGGGGTGAATAGTTATGCACATTGACTTTTTCTGTTATTTTGTCCTATTTGTTGTCTGCTTCACAAAAAAAAAAAAAAAAACATCTTCAAAGTTGTGGGCATGCTCTGTAAATTTAATGATGCAAATCCTCAAACAATCCATGTCAATTCTGGGTTGTGAGGCAACAAAACCCGAAAAATGCCAAGAGGGGTGAATACTTTTGCAAGGCACTGTATTGTGAAAAATAAGTTTTAGAGGTAAACTTAAAAAACTACTGCAGTTAAAGAAAAAAAGACACTTTTAAGTATGTAGCAAACTAGCAGTGGCCCCCATTCATTTGAGATTTCGAGAGATCCGAAAGCCTGTAAGTGAGGTTGCTAGTTAATTTGCTATTCAATTGGCATGTTTTTGCGGGCTTCCGAGTTACGCGCTTGAAAAAATGGCAATGGTTAACCTCTTAACTTGCAGCCTCCAGAAGCCTTTGATCCTTCAATTTCGCAAGCCCACAAAAGTTTTCACACCCGTAAACGGCAAATGAAGGAGAAAATCCAACGAGTGCTAGAGAGGACCTACAAGGGGGTTAAACACCTATTCATAGCACTGTAAATGCTAATAAAAAATCACTACCGCACTGTAAATAACGGGGAAAGCGATGATAGACATTAGAATTAATTGCACAACAGACTCAGGCTCGCAACTCAGCAGGAAATAAAAATAATTTTCATGTGTTATTTTGGGGTTAAATCGATCTCGGGTTTCAGGCCATCCATATGGACTAGAATTGTATTGGCATTAATTTTCCTAATTCTTTATTTCTGGGATTTGCGAGTCTGATCGCATGTCGGACCCCCAAACCTAACTGATTGACATGTAGTCTCATTTTCTATTAGCTGATTCAAAATGGGCGGTTATAGGTCTGCTGAATTGATCGTGTTCCCGTCCTGAAGTGCTCCGAACCAGTGCATGGTTTATGTTTTGGCTTGGGGCCCTTAACTTGCAGCCTTGAGCAATTGAATAGCATTGCAATCAGAGACCAACGGGAGCCCGCAACACACACGCAGGCATTTGACTGTCTGCGATCGAGTTGCGGGCTTCTAATTGAATGTGGCTCTATATTAGCAAGTGTGTAAGCCAGGGACATAACATATTTGAATACTATGTTTATGAGTAAAGGAATCCATTTTGCGCTTGTTACATCACTTCCTCAGAGTTGAATCATGATGGGGTATGTTTTGGCTATCAGTGGTGGGAGGGCAATGAGCTTTTGTTAAGATAATTGGATAATATTGCAATACATACCACACTCTTTCCCCTGCATTGGCCCAGAAGCATACTCCTTGCTTCAGGAAATGCAGCTATACCACTCTAGAAATGTAAATGTCCTCTCACACACATAACATCCACCTGTGTATCATGGATTCATCCAGCGCCCAGTAGAGGCATAAACATGTTTTGTATCTTTTTATTCCTGCCTAAATCGACTATGTCACCCCATCAGGAAGTTGATTTAATTTTAAAGTGCATTAAAACTTACTATACATTGTGCAAGCAGTTTTGTCTACAGTAAATCCTTTATGAAATATTTATGAATTTTTTTTGCAGCTTCTGTATGTTAGTATGAATACTCATCAAGTACTCTCTGAGTATTTGATAAGGGTGAGAGAGCGGTCTAACTACCAGATAACATTGGGAATCCTAATTTGACCACTACAGAGAGACAATTCTCTACCAGAGGAGGTGGTGACAGCGGATTCGATAGATAGCTTTAAAAGGGGACTGGATTTATTTCTAATTAAATTTCTTCTAATTTCTTTACAATGAATGACATTCCCAGCAGTTATGAAGTGTACTTTCCATATAACCCCCAACAACACCTTGTAATTCTGAACCCCATACTGTTGCGCCATATATCCTCTCCCATACTATTTGTATTACTATTTTACTGGGAGGTCATTCCAGGAGACCATTACTCTTTCTGATTGTGACATGTGAGCTTATGGCTTTCCTGCGACTCGCACATATCCGTATTTAAGGGATGATTCCATCTTTGTAAACATTAGATAGGTTTGGAGTGGAACAGATGAACTGATTTGGTCACTGACAGAATTGTCTCTGTGTGCAACCGATTGGCTGCCTGTCTCCCTTCAGATCTAGAGACCCCCTGCCAGCTGCTAAATTACATCAGATAAACCCATCCTGCCATCTTCCTCTCCGCATGCTCTGTACCTCCAGGGGAGACGCTTTGGTGAGAATTATTAAAACAAATTATCAGCATAAAAAGGCAGAATATCAGATGGGCTGTCAGGATGTTAGGGGCCTCGTGGGTAATTTAACACATTCAAATCCACGGGACTGGAGTCAGTCATCTCTATTACATTGATCAGGAGACAGTTTCGTCCTTCGCAAGAATTCTAGAAATAGATATAATCAGTATTTACTGCAGAGAGTTTGATGGGGACAAACTATATGCAATAAGTGCCTTCTATTTGTCACTGCCATAGGATGAGGTAAAGACTTCATGTCCCATAGCTCCCTCCTGCCTGTGTAGCCCTGTGATTGGGCGTGTAGACTCCATGTCCCATGGTGCCCTCTGTATGTCTCACCCTCTTGGGGAGATGTAGACTCCATGTCCCATAGTGCCCTCTTTCTGTGTGCCTCTGGTGGAAAATGTAGACTCCACCTGTGATGGGAGCTACATATTCCATCTCCCATAAATCACTCTGTCACCCTGTTGTGGGAGGGCCACTCATATCCCATAGTTCCCACTTAGCTGTGTCACCCTGTGATGGGAGGGACAAATCCCATGTCCTATTGGTCCCTCTGTGTCCTCCTCTGGTCAGAGGTTTAGACTCCATGTCCCATAATGCCTTATGTCTGTCACCCTGTGGTGGGAGGGCCAGACTCTTATCACATAGTGCCCTCCCTCTGTCTGTGTCACCCGCTGGTTGGAGGTGTAAACTCCATGTCCCATAGCATTCTTCTATTTGTGTCACCTTGTTGTAGAAAGGACAGAGCTTAATACCACTGGGAGTCAGTATATAGTTAACAGCTTTTTGAATTCCGACCCATTTTGCAGCCTCTTGACCCCCTGCAGCCTTCTGTCCCCTCCATTCCACATCTGATTTATCAGATTTAATGAGATAATGGTAGAAGGCAGGGGGGCTTTCAGAGTAATGCATGATTTGGGAGAGAGCGGGAGAGGCAAAGACAGTGCACCCTGCACATTACTTCAGGGCAAGTGGAAATTTCTAATCACAAAATTGTATAAAATGCAGAGTTCAGTGAGGGGAATGCAAGAGCGAGTGAGGGAGGGAACGGCTGGAGGGGTGGGAGAGGCAGAATGAAAGGAGAGAAAGAGGAGAGAGCGATGAAGACGATGGAGGGGTGGGAGAGGTAGAAGCTGATTTAATGATGGGAGAGAGAGAAAAAGGAAGGCAGGAAGAGTGGAGGAGACCAGGATCAATTGAAAAACTGGAAAGGCAGAATGAAAAGCCTAGAGTTGTAACAAAAAGATGAGAGAGAGCAGAGTAGAAGGATAGAATGATTAGGGTTAAAGTGACCTCGGAGCTTGTAAATACCTTATCATTTGTATCTATAGGTAATAACAAGTCATTTATCAGTTGAATATTAGTCAAACTATGCATCATCACACATTTAAATAAGATTGTTTGCCATTATAAGGCTTTAGGTTTCCAAATCCACCACAAAAAGAGGATGAAATATTATTTTAATGTTAGATCACTGCACCGTCCCACAAGAGCCTGCATATATAATGAGGGGTTTACACAACTTTATAAGTAGCGTATGGTGGCACAGTGGTAAAATCCTTGTTTTAAAGATTTTTTCATGGCCAAGTCATGGGTTCGAATCCACTGGTATTTTTTTTTATTAAAAAAGTATTATTTATTTATGTGTATAATATATCTATATCTATCTATATACATATATATACATATATATATATATATATATATATATAGAGAGAGAGAGAGAGAGAGAGAGAGAGAGAGAGAGAGAGAGAGAGAGAGAGAGAGAGAGAGAGAGAGAGAGAGAGAGAGAGAGAGAGAGAGAGAGAGAGAGAGAGAGAGAAAGAGAGAGAGAGAGAGAGAGAGAGAGAGAGAGAGAGAGAGAGGGCGGGTGGGAGAGGAAAACTGATGGAATTAATAGAGAGAAGATATTAGAGAAGATAGGGAGGAGAAAACTGGATGAGCCAGACCAAAAAAAGAGATATGACCAAGGGAAGTAGGAAGGATAGAAGAGGGGATGAGTAGAGTGAAGAAATAGAAAGGGGAAATGCTGGAGCTTTGAACTTGAATTTGCATCTCCCTCTTGGGGAGTGGGTGCAAACATACTATAGTCTCAAAATGAGGTGAAGAGGTTTGGAGGTTTAACCCTACATTGCTTTGTAGTGTGCAGACCCGTTTGCCAGTGAAAGGGTTAATATTGGATATTTGATGTCTCCTTTTAAGCTTGTCACGTAAAACTCTAATAAACTGCAAAGGATGAATTGTGTTCAGCCATGTGAGTTAATAGTATTCTTATTTTTACCTGTGTTATACCACTAATCTGTTTATCTTTGCTGGCGGATATTAGAGTGGCTTGTACACAATTTATCCATTTAATAGACATTCTGCGAACAATAAAAGCTATAATCATTTTACCAACAGGGAGCAACATCACAATGGAATTAAAGCACTTAAGAATTCACTGGAGGGGAGCAATTAAAAAACAGAACTGTCAGAACAAGAGGACATGCTCGGAAGATGGAGGGTGTTAAAAATGCATACTGCAGGGCTGCATTGTCACTGGAGATTTTCAACAAACAGAGATTGTGATTAGTAGCTTTTAAAACTTTTGAGTGGGAGTGCTAGGTAATTGTGCTTGAATTTTGGGCATTTAAGAATACAGTATCTCTGTAAGTCTCTTTATCTAAGACCTTTAAATGACCACCACACAATGAAAATAAATATTTGTTTGAAAACTTTAAGTCTAACCCAGTGCAGGAAAAAGTCATACAACTAGTTCTTAATCAGACAATAATGTATGTTGATGCCTTTACAGGACCCTGGAGAGATCCATGATACATTGGTGGAAGTTACTTGTGTGCTGGCATTTTTTGAGAGCTATTGTTTTGATGAATGTTGCAAGGCTCTGCCTCTGGTGGAGTGAGAGGGAATGGGCATTGTGTCTATTTTCAGTCATCCAATTATCTTTACAATTGCTCTCTGTTCATTCCTTCCCCATCCTCTATCCCCCTGGGCTACATATAGCATGGCATAAAAGGTTTACATAAGAAACCATCAATATTTTTAGCCAATTACAACTAGTAAAAAGGCATTTTTTAGATGGCTTGTGTATATAAAAAGACATATACAAAGGCCATATATATTATGTTATTTATTGCACAATCCCCTTATCACATATTCATTATATGAGGATGTGAATTCAAATCCTAGTTCTTAACCTTACTAATATTAATATTTTTTATTTAGTTCAAATAATTATTTTACAAATATTACAACACCATACTTATGTCATATTTCCCTTTATAGTTCACATCTGTTCTCTATTTTATCCGGTAACCTAAATAAAAATGTGGGCAGAAGGTGTGTTGCAGTGGCTTCTGCATGCAGCTTGGACATAACTCATTTAAAAAAAAAATATATTTAATTAATATAATTAATTCAAATTAATTATAAGCTGTTGTTTTTTTCCAGCTTATATGTGGCCCTTTAATAATAACGCTATCAGACATTAATAAGAAAAGACATCACATTTTATTGTACTCTTCATTGCTACACATTCCCCCCAAAATACAAATTTATTTCATCTGCAGAACATTTACAGAAATAAATAAAGACAAGGTCATTAAAAAGAAGACAAGACCACATGACCTTTACCCCGGGGGTCTGCGTATGGTTGTATGCTGGGAGCTGTGCCCACTCACAGGGTGGCAGAGGAGACTCACTAACAGATAATGGAGAGACTCAATACAATGAGCACAATCAGCCTTGAATCCTTCAATACTAGACCCTTGATCAGAGATGGGAGGTCATTGAGTTTGTTGCATTTTATTGTTAGGAAATTGATGGAATTTGCATGTTTGTGGCTTTTTTTATCTCCGGCTTTTTAATTAACTAAACCATGTTTCAGACTCTTATGCTTTGTCACATTTAAAAGCACAATATGGTGACACTGTGACCCGTGAAATAATAGAGAGATTCAGTGTGACAAATTCAAAAACTTAGGAAGAATTAGTGAAAGGAGATATTCAGCATAAAAGTAATATAAATATAGAAATAGAGAGTGAGAAATAGAGATAGACTGAAATTTAACTATAGAGTCATTCAAATGTGGATTTAGCATGGAAGTCAGAGAACTACATCAATAAGTGAGAGAGGTTGAACAAGTAATATAAATATAGAAATAGAGAGTGAGAAATAGAGATAGACTGAAATTTAACTATAGAGTCATTCAAATGTGGATTTAGCATGGAAGTGAGAGAACTACATCAATAAGTGAGAGAGGTTGAACAATAGAAAGTAATAATGTTATCAATAGAGTTACGTTTTGAGGTTCAGAATATACAGACTTTCAAATAGAAAGAGTGCAGGACATGTTCAGCTGCAGAGAGAGATATTAGGTTCAGCAACAGAGATACAGCCATAGAGGGAGACAGAGAGAGAGAAAGAAAGAGTGTTGCTCAGTGCTAGAGAATAGGACAAAAAGAAAATAATATGTATAAGAAAGAGAGACAAAGGTAGAGATGGAATTGTTTGGTGCTAGATTTAGCAGAGAGAGAGAGTGGTGTAGCATCAGAAAGAGAGACATGAAATTGAAGCTTGAGAGAGAGAGAGAGAGAGAGAGTGGTGTGCAGCACAATAGAAAAGGGTTCCACTCTAAAGAGATGAATGTATCACTTGAGAGAGAGTGCAATAAATAATACTCTGGATAGAAGTTGAGCAAAGGACAACCAGCACTAGAGAGTGTATGAGAGGTTCAAATTTAGCAAAAGATGGGTCACCACTTGAGAGGTTGAAAGAAGTACATCATGAGAGTAAAACAGGTTCAGCACTGAGGTGAGTGGATAGCAATGGACAAAGCTGAATGACTTAATTGACAAAGATGACTCATAGCTGAAGTAAGAGAAAGACGATGCTTCTCTGTGTGCTCTGGAAGGGTTACCTGCTCTTCATTACTTGCAGGCAGCAATACCTAAATGCAGATGGTGTTAATTTTCTTGACTCCTGGAGCAGATGCTAGATCATCAGTGTCCACTGTTCATACTCCATGCACAGGACTTCCCAGCTGCACTCAGCAGGGGCTATAAGCCATCTTCACCAACTGCCCCACCAGGGTAACAGACTTAGAATGAACTCAAGTATTCAAAGGCAACCTCATATACATATTTATACTGCTCCTATATGGAGAGAGAGAGTGAGAGGGGGAAAGGGAGAGAGTTTATCACATATATTTTATTATTTTAAAAAATAAATCCAAGTGTGATACATATTGAAAAAATTAAAATAAATTAAATTAATAAAAAAAAGTAATACAGCTAGATAATTTCAATTAGGATAAAATGTTAATAATTTATGATGAAATTATATTGAAAGAAATAGTTTATACATGAGACTCAATAACATAGTTACATAGTAATTAAGGTTGAAAAAAGACTTTCAGCCATCAAGTTCAACCTTTTAAGATCTCCTCTGATCTGCACAATGGGGATTAGTTATTAATTAATTAATTGTTAATTAATTGCTAATTCATTATTAATCAACTATTTTTTTATTTTTATTTTAATTATTAAATAATCCAGAGGAAGGCAAACAGAAAAAAAAAAAAAGTGAAATTTAGGCAATCGTCTCAAAGGAAAAAAAAAAATCCTTCCTGACCCCAGATACTGGCGATCGGATTTCTCCCTGGATCAATACGCTCTCTCTAATTTCCTTTTTAATTATAAATAAATCCAGTCCCCTTTTAAAGTTATCTATCGAATCTGCTGTCACCACCTCGTCTGGAAGAGAATTCCACAGATTGACCACCCTTACTGTAAAGAACCCTTTTCTTTCTTTAAGGTGGAATCTTTTTACTTCTAATCTCAAGGGATGTCCTCTTGTCAGTTGAAAACCTCTTGGCACAAAAATCTTTATACTGACCCTGGATGTATTTATATAAGGTAATCATATCTCCTCTTAGACACCTTTTTTCTAGAGAAAATAAGCTTAATTTGGTTAGTCATTCTTCATAACTTAGCCCCTCCATTCCCCTTATTAGTTTTGTTGCCCTCCTCTGTAGCTTTTCCAGCTCTAAAATTTCCTTTTTATAAAGTGGTGCCCAAAATTGTACTCCATATTCCAAATGAGGGTGTACTAGAGATTTGTATAGTGGCAGAATTATATTTGCTTCCCTTGCTTCTATACCCTTCTTAATACATGCTAATATTTTATTTGCTTTTGCAGCTGCTGCTTGGCTTTGAGCACTGTTACCTAGGTGGTTGTCCACAAGCACTCCCAAATCCCTTTCAATATCTGATACACCAAGATTTGCTCCATTAGGATTATAAATTACATGGCTATTTTTCCTTCCCAGATGCATAACTTTACATTTATTCGTATTAAATCTCATCTGCCATTTAGATGCCCATTCCTCAATTTTATGTAAACCCCTTTGGAGGGAAAGCACATCATTAGATGATTTAATTACCTTGCACTACTTTGTGTCATCAGCGAAAATGGAGACACTACTTTCCAGTCCCACTTCTAAGTCATTAATAAATATGTTAAAAAGGAGAGGACCTAATACTTACATAGTTACATAGTAATTAAGGTTGAAAAAAGACTTTCAGTCCATCAAGTTCAACCTGTTAAGATCTCCTCTGATCTGCAATATGCGGATTAGTTATTAATTAATTTGTTGATTAAATAATTATTAATAGTATACTATTGGAGGATGAATAAAGAGTTAGTCCCTCAAGTTCAACCTTTTTAGATCTCTATTGATCCTTTTAATGTGCACTATTTATTATTAATTGTTAATTATTTGTTAATTAATTGTTAATTACTGAACCCACTTACCACATTAGTCCAATCGGGGTATGTTCAATTTTCAACAACGCTATGCTTCCTCTCTTTTAGCCAGCTCTCAATTCATGTGCATATATTTACTGCAATTCCTGTATCCCCTAACCCACCTGTCACCAACCAAACTAGGATTACCAAAACCAGATCCTCATATCACAAACCAAACCATGCCTACCAAAACCAGACCCACCTGATACAAGCCAATTCAGGCCTACCAAACCAGACCACTTATCACCAAGCATGTCAAGCCACCTGTTGTCCAAAACACCAATCATGCCATAATAAAACCCATCTATTAACAACATTGCTAAGTATACAATAACTGAACCAACCCATCACCAACCATGCCATGCCAACGGACAGGCACTCTACATAGAGAAATGTTCACGCTCTGGGTTGGAGAGAAAATAGTTTTAATCTAAAGTTGGCTGTAAGATTAAGTAAAATAATTTTGATGTATTAAACTCAAATTAACTATACAGAGATAGTCAAGGTACAAGAACATGCCTACTCCCATGGAGTAAGTCCTAACAAAAATATTTAATCAAAACAGAATCAATTCAGTTTATCAACATACACAAACTTTAAACATCGAATGCAAAAACTAAAACTCAAAGATGCAAATGAAAATCCTTTGTCCTGAATCACTGTTCAAATCCTTAGAAATGAAGGAAAGGTGCATATTTCAAAGAAGAAATTGAGGAAACACTACAAGATGAGTTTGGAACCATTTTGCTACAAATCAAAACCGTCAGAAACTGCCCTTTCAAAATGTCAACATTTAGGAAAACAGATTAGTCTCTGTGGAAGCTCTTTGCGGAATATCTCAGTCAAGTCAGTAAAGTCAGATCGTTACAAATTAAAGAGTACTTTGGGACATTGTTAATGATAAGAAGAGTCAATCTAATTACTATAGGTACAGAAGCAAAAAATTAAGTAGTTAAAACTAAGAACTGACGGTGGCCAACATTGTGCTTTTTTCAGATGCTGAGCCCACACACTTCCATGACAGAAGAGCCTGTATTCCCAGCCCTCGCCTCTCAACTTGATCTTAACTAATATTGATGTCACATGCAGATTATGTGTTGCTTTTGCTACCATCAGAAAAAGACAACTAAAGCGAAGTCCTGAAGGAAAGACAAAAAGCAATAAAAAAATTCCACCTCATATGTACTGAGTTCAGGATCAGATGAAAACATGACACAATATTGGAATTGTAATTAGTCCACAGGGGAGTTTTACATCCACTCACAGAGAAAACCTTCAGAACATTCCAAGATAACTGTACAGTCTAATACATGTGTATTTCAAACTGATATCTTTATCAATTATATGTGGTTGCGAAGTTTTGGACCAGACCCCACACCATCAGACACCACCACAGATGAAGTAATGTACTGAAAAGTCTGAAAATACCTTTTCCAAGTGCACATTGCATACAGGGTTGAGTCTATTACTTCTGCTGTAATCTTGATAGAATTTATGGATCCAACTAAGCAATAGCCGGCTAGTGTTACTGTTATAAAGATAAGAGATACCAACCAAACTATAGGCCATATATTAACTATGAAGATCAAGTCTGCCTAAATAAAGTCATTTAAAAGAAAAATGAAATAGCAATATGTTATGTAAAAAAAATGAGCCTATGAAGCCTGATGAAATGCAAGTTGGTTGTAGAAAGTGATATCTTTTAGAGTATACAATGAAAAAAAATTCAAAATCAGATAAGGTTATTTTTTGAATGGCATATTAAATGCTCCAGAAAGCAATTCAGCCATAGGCTTCGGAATTATTGAGGGAACCCAATAAAAGGTCACACACTTCTGAGGACACCATGCCCTATTTACCATGGCAACTAAACAATTTGATTGTTAAGTCATAGATCACCACAGAGCAAAGAGGGATTTTTTTTGCCAATTTTCTGATACAATCCGCGCTCTACCTCCTTTGAAGAATTGTAAGTTAAGCCTCTAAAACATGCATATCAAAGCGAAATTATGGTGAGAACGCATTCCAGCTAATGCTCTTAAAAAGACAGTTTGTTCAGATCTCGACACCACTTTAGATGATAGCATAATTTCTGAAGAGACAGGCACCATCAGACCCCTTTTCTTAGGATCTCAGAACCACACACCATGTACCTTTGATTAGTACAAGCAGACTCCGACACTACCTTTGTTTAGTGTGTCCACAATCAGACTGGCACTGCTTAAAAGCTACAGAGATATATAAAAAAACAGAAAGATGAAACAAAACACCAAAGACTCCATCGGTTCTGGCCCATCGTCCTAGGCAAATAGCTTGCTATCCTCACCCACATGGCTTTCTTCTTCTCATTACACATTTGTTCTCCTCTTACATAGGCATAAAACTAACTCCCCCCTTTAGGACTAAAGCCAGAGCCTTCACAAGTGGCTGATCACAGGGCCATATAAATTCTTTAGAATTATTTAACCCTTTGAATAACCCATATATGACTGTTAAGCAAGTTGTTCTTACCTTCTGACCACATATATAATAAATGATGAACCCCAAACAGTCCAGTGGGCCCTTCTGTTCATAACAGCTAGTTTACCCCATCCTAGTGTGGCCTAGGAATTTGTCCTGCCGGACAAATTTCTAGCCACACTGATTTCACTTGTGCGAGTGTTAGAGTTGCAATTGCCTCACAGTCCACATTTCTTCCAATTCCAATGGGCACACAATTTTGGGCATAGCCTCCATGGCTCAATTGCCATCCGCCTCCCCTGGACCATTGCACATGCCCCCTCCCTCCCCATCCATTTCCTTGGGCAGCTGCACCTAACACAGTCATTGGGTCTATTAGTTCACCCAGTCCAACAAGTCCCAGGGGGGTACCCAGTCCAGGTGACAGTTCCCAAAGTGGCATGGCTAGCCCCCTCCTAAAAGCCAGGGCCAGTGCCCTCCTCTACCCAATGTCTGAGGGGAAACATTTTCCTTGGGAGTCCCATAAACTAATAACTCCAGGAACATACCGGTCTGATCCTGAACCCAGCATCCACAATGGTGGTCTGGACTGGAGGCTCCACTTTCCCCTGCACCGCAGTATGGGCACAGTACCCCTGCTCACCTGGAGCAATAGTCTGGGCATGGGACTTCATTTCTTCATCTCCTTGGACGCTGTATTCCATCTCACCTGGAACCACAGTAAGGGCACTGTGCTTCAGCTCTCCTTGCTTTGGGACACAATAAGGAATGTGGTCCCTCTTTAACTGATTTGCTGGGTCTCTGTTTGTCAGGATCTCAGGGATTATAACCTCTCCTGCCCTCTGGTCTGTAGCTAGCTCGCTGACATTTTTTATCAGCTCCTCAAAGGTCCACAGTCCATTACAGCCTTTCCCATGGGCCAGTGAGCATAGATGCTCCCATCCAGACTGTTTGCTTGGCCTGGGTTCTGCCAACAGTCCTCTGTGCCAGGGTAATCAATACAATCCAAGGGTGCAATTGCAATCCCATCCCCCCAAAACCAGGGCCCATGCACTCTTCTGCCCCACTGCATGGGTAAAACACTCCCCTGGGGCGCCCAGAAAAGTAGTAATTCCAAGGGGGAATGTACTGGATGGATCTGGAAGCTGGCACCAATTGTTGTGGCCTGGTCTAAAGACTCCACTCCTCTAGGTTGCGTCTGGATCAGCATGTCACATCCCCCTCTCTCTGGAACCACCGCCTGGGCACAGAACTCACCTCCTTTTGAGTCCATGGCCACAGTGTTCCCTGGCAGGATCTTACAGCTCTCATCCAGACTTCCCCTTGGGCCATCAGTGTGACAGACATTCTCTGTCTTCTCAACTGCCTTGTGATTAGCAATTGTGCCCCAGCCATTTGGATATGGCTGCCCCCCTTGGTCTGACACAGTCCCAATGTTATTCTCGGTGTACGCCCCTGTATCCATGGCTGGTTCCTGGACTGTAGTTATCCACTGGAACCCCATGCTAGGTTCACAATCCATCTCTGGTTCCTTCCAGAACTCTCCCAGGCCCTCCATCTGGCCTAATATTCCTGTCTGAGACTCAGACTCCACTGCTTTTGAGATGTACCCATAATGTATGGTACCATCCTCATCTGTCCCAGTTGTAGCAAAACTTAATTGGGCCTGGCCCATTTGTATCTCCATATTGGTATAGTCCTGGTCAGAGTCAATAATATCCTCTCCCCAGACCTCTGGTAACCAGTCCTCTTCCTCCCTGTCTGCCTGACAGGGTTCTTCCCAACTGGATGGCCAAAACCCCTCCATGGATGCCTCATCCAGCAATTCAACATACTCAGCCTGCAGCTGAAGCTCTTGCTTAATCAAGTTATTGTGCCTCCTTACAGTCCCCATGCCACATTCAGGATCACCATAGACAATCTCCCAGAGCCCATCTATTAGCTCCAATCGAACATAAAGATCCTCTCCAAGGGCCCCAACAGGCCCTATCCTGGCATGATACTGTTTCTCCAAGGCAATTTCTTTCCATACCAGTTTCTTCAACCAGCCTGACAGCTCATGGCCCTGCCACAATTCCAGGAACGTCATCCATTGCTTTAGAAGGGCCATTGCTCTGTAGTCCTTTGCCTCCGTCACCTGGCTCTCTTTCTCTCTGTCTTTATAAGTAGCCATATTGGTGGCAGATAAAAATGCTTGAGATCTCGAACTGATGCCATCAGACCCCTTTTCTTAGGATCTCAGAATCACACACCATGTACACTTCTTTATTGTTACAGAGATATATAAAAAAAACAGAAAGATGACACAAAACACCAAAGCCTTCCCCCAATTCTAGCCCATCCTTCTAGGCAAATAGCTTGCTATCCCCCTCACCCACATGGCTTTCTTGTTCTCATTACCCAACCGCTTTCCCCGGGCCATGGCACATGCCCCCTCCCTCCCCATCCAATGTTTTTTTTTTTTTTAACGTGATGGACTAACTCTTTATTCATCCTCATATACTATACTATTAATAATGAATTAACAACTAATTAATTAATAACTAATCCGCATATTGCAGATCAGAGGAGATCTTAAAAGGTTGAACTTGATGGACTGAAAGTCTTTTTTCAACGTCAATTACTATGTAACTATGTAATATGTACTATTTTACAAAAACATTATTATGTACCAAATTTAAGTGAGTATTATTTCCTTAGTCAAATTTAATGTGATATATATATTTAGTGTATTTAAAGAGTAACTTTACTTTTATAAGTCAAATACATTGTAAGACTCTTGTGTCAAAACTATACTTGTTTCTTTAACCAACTCTATTAAATTACCATAATATTCAAATTACGTGCCTCTTATTCCAGGGCTAATATCTACTATTACTCCTCCTAGTGCATTATGTAATAACTAACTAAAAAGTTGAAAATTCTAACCGTGACCTATAAATATTACTGTATAATTTTGTTGCAATGTTACAAATTTCTCAGATATTAAACCCAAATATTACAAGTCAAAGGTTTCTTAAATAAGAAGTCTTCAACACTTTGAATAACCAAAAAAATCCAGTAGTTAAATTATCATATTTCAATCATTAAAGACGCTGTATTTTATATCACCTGACCAATCAGTTCTGGGTCACATTATTTAACCATTTGCCATTCAGGAATTTATGACGGCAGATCCACCTGTATAAATGCCTTTGGCCTTTTCTCTGTTGCCATATGCCATTTCTTTAGGAGATTTCCTCCCTCTTCAACTGATACAATCTTATGCCATTGAGAGTCTTTAAATATCAACAAGCCTTCTGGAAATCTCAATTTGTACTTTATTTCTTGTTTTATTAGAGCTTGTGTAATACCGCAATAATTTTTCCTTTTTTATTAAACGGACAGTTGATATATCTGTAAATATTTGAATATCGGTATATGGAGCCTGGAAAGATCTTTGTTTATAACTTATTTTCATAATGTCCTCCTTATCGGAAAGGCTATGAAATCTAACCATGGTGTGTGTCCCTTGTCTGTGAACGTGATGATCTATATGGCATTGGGATTGTATAGACAGTATCCAAAATATTTCTATCTTGGGAATCTTGGAACTAGAGTAGACAGAAAGTAATTGATATATATTTTTAAGCTCATTATCCATAACAGACTCAGAGATTCCCCTTAGTCTCAAGTTTTTCCTTCTGAATCTATTTTCAAAGTTGGTCATTTGATTTTCAAGGTCAACAACCTTTCTTTCTAAAGATGTTGTATATGTTAAGATTGAGTTGTGATCTTTAGTGAGCTTTTCGAACTTATCCTCTAGTTCCTCAATGTTGTATTTCCTTAATGGCTTTATAATTCTCACCTATTTCTTCTTTAAGATCAGTAGACAGGGGTGATTTGAAATTCTGTCATAATTTCTCTCATGTTTGCTGTTGTCAAAAGTTCTTCCCTCATAACATTAGAGTCCTTAAGATCTGATGAATCATTATTACTCACCGAGCTTTGATTATTCTCTTTCACAGAAATTTGAGATTCATTTTGTGATTTATTTGCAGAATTGATTTTCGGAGAGAAGATAGGTGGGATTTTCTGAGATGTAGTTTTTTTTTCTCCTTACCTTTAGATATATTTAACATTTTGACTTCTTTATCTCTTCCGTGTATTGTAATAAGTAGCACCTGTGGGACACTCTGCCACCTTACTTATAATCTGTGATTTTATGATATAGCCAGTGACTATTCTTGAGTGTACCCACTATGGACTCTCATTTTTATACGTAGCTAAATTTATTTTATTATTGCAACCGAGGAGCTTCCTTTTTTGCTCTCTAGATAATATAGCCTCATAGCTTTCTCTTCTGTTTGTTACTCACCAAGGACCTCATAGGTACTGAATTAGGATCTTTTGTCTAGCCAATATAAAAACTGGTCTGAGTTTTGTAAGATATCCATACACTTGAAATTACAGATGTCAATACCTCCAGTCCACTGTTAGATCTGGAGGCTGAGTATGCCTTCGACCCATGAAGTTTACTCGGGTTTACCCAGAGTGCCAACTAGCCACCCAGAGATTATCAGTCACTCTACTAAGGCTCTCAGCTTCATGGCCTCAGCTAGCCTTTCATAAATCCAATTGTATTGGTGTGTTAATGATACACCAACAGGTAAGGGTATAGCTCCCCAGTTATTATTATTTTCACTAGGCGAGTATTTTGTGGACTGTTTAAATTTACACTGTACCTTCGTTGGAAGCTCTTCAGCACAGACAAGTTAGCGTTCACTCCACTCAAAGCTGCACAGCATCCTCCGTATCCTCGGCGTCCCACGTGGGAGGAACCGCCAATCAGAGGTATCCTCTCTCTCTCCCACGCTCCTCCAATCACCTGCCGCAAGCAGATTACTCCAGAGCTCTCACCTCCGGACTGCACAACAGGGCCCAGCCTCCCATACGCCGAAAGAGGAAAAGGTCAGACTCTCCAGCAGGCAGTAAGCTCGTAGATAGACTATAGCTAGATAGGTAGGTTATAGGACTCATATGGGGATCGCAGGAGGATCATGCTACAGACGACCCTTGCCTTTGTCGAGTCCTATTATGTGTCGCATGTCGGGTGTCCCAGGTACTGACACTTTTAGCCGGTTCGTAGATCTGCCGGCAGCTGGCTCTCTCCTCACCCGCAGACTTACTCATCTGCACAACTCATTTCCAGTCTGCCCCCCTTGTGTTCTGGTTGGACTTGTTGACAACAAACAATCTGGTGTTCTAGGACATCAAATAAATGAAACCTACACATTGGTACCTGGAAGGGTAAAGCAAATAATCCAAGGCAGTCTCAAAGCCTTATAAGTTAATGCGGCAAGAGGAAGACTCAGAAGATATTAAAAAATATAGAGGCAGATCATGTCATCTGAACTAGAAGAAGTGCTTAGGATGCTTACTGCAACACTGAGACATATAATCAGACTGGATCACTCAGAAAATTACGGTAGGATAGATGTATGAAGCATTTATCTATACAAGATTTTATTCTGGTAGTAAGTCTATATGCACTGTGCAGTTACATTATTATGAACACCAGATAATATCCCGAATAACCGCCATGTGCAGCACGGACAGCAGGAAGACGGAGTGGTTGTGAGTCAATAAGATGCTAGAAGGATGGCAAGGTTATCTGAAGCCAGGCAGACTGCAATGCATTCAACAGCTGCTGAAGAGTGCGTGGTGGAGGATCTATACGGCGAACATGGCGATCAAGGTAGGAGGCCAGGGAAGTACTTAGAAGTATTTGTTGTGCTCCTCCAACCACTACACAACAATTTTGGCCATATGACATGTTGCATTGTCCTGCTGGAAGTACCCATCTTCTCCAGGGAAGACAGTCAACATGTATGGGTGTACTTGATCTGCAAGGATGGATAGATAACACAGTTGGTTCCAGAGGAATGAGTGGACCCAGGCAATGTCAAGAAAACATTCCCCAGACCCTAACGTAGCAGCCAACAACTTGCGTTCTTTTAACAACTGTTGCAATGTGTTTGTTCTCTGAGATTTCGCATGTGACATGCCAACGTCCGTTGATGGAACAGAAAACGTGACTCATTATAGAAGGCAACGCTTTGCCAATAAGGTCCAATTTCAGTACTGTCATGCAAATTGAAACCCTTTCTGCCGATGAACATCAGCATGGGTGCAGTGACCTGCCGTTTGCTTCTGAGCCCCAAACACAACAGGGTTTGCTGTACTGTCATTATAAACACACGTCTGGTAGCCCCTGGTTCGTTTGGATGGTGATTTGCTCGACTGTACCGTGTCGGTTGGCCATCACACACCTTCACAGCCAATATTCACCTTTGACAATGATAGCACATGGTGCTCCACAGTTTCCAATCTATTTATGCGCAATGGTGACGTTTGTCCAGTCACGGTAGAATTTAACCAAAGCAGCACGCGAACAATTCACAAATCATATGGCCAAAATTGTTGTGTAGAAATACTGCCACCCTTGACCCAAAAGCCAATGACCATCCCCTTTTCAAAGTTGGATAATTCCTGGTTTTATCCATGACAGCAGAATGCCAACATGTCACCTTATATACCCACCATATTTCATAGTCTACGCGTTGCAGGGAAGACATGGGTGTACTTGATCTGCAAGTATGGATGGATAACCCAATTGGTTCCAGAGGAATGAGGGTACCCAGGCAATGTCAAGAAAACATTCCATAGTTGCTATGTTTGCAGAATGCCTACATGTGACCTTATATACCCACCATATTTAATTGGCTACACACTGCTACGTCAAAAGTAGGAAGTGGTTGTAATAATGTGACTCAACCCTGTATTATTAGATAGCAAATGTTGTGAAATAATGATAGACTGGAAGAGCTAGATGAAAGGAGACTGCGTAACATAGAGAAACAGTAGCAAAGGAATGGAAAGAAAGAATGAATGAGGAAGGAAGGGCACTTATGTATGTGAGATAAGACAGAGAAAAATATGACATCTGCTGAGATATGAAATATGAGAATTTAGTAAAAGGGTGACTGATGCAGATGGAAAGGTGCATGAGACAGAGCAAGAAAAAGAATGCGGTGAAGAAATAGAGAGGTTGGGCTCAAGGGCCTATCTGGCAATAATATGGTTAATATTGGTGTCATATGGGAGGATCACTCACCAGCGTTTCCACCATATTGGCCTTGTTATTTCGAAGGGTTTTTACAGTGTGGAAAACATCAATGATGTTCTGTTGCTGGATCATTTCACATACACTGCAAATGGCACAGAATGTCCCGCTGCGACCACCTCCATTTCTGAACAGAGAGAGAGAGAGAGAGATTTGATGGCATCAAAATAGTTGTCTGTACTTCAATCCTCCCACAGAGAAAAGGAAGCTGTGGGACAAGGGGGCTGTCCCTCCCACCACAGGGTGAAACAAACCAAAGGGAGCTTGAGACATGGCGTCTGTGTGGATGCTAATAAGAAACTAGTATCACAGTTTCCACATACCATGGCTAGATTGACCTAGGAACATCAGAAAGTTCACTTACAAACAGTGCACCACCGTCCTGCCTTCTCTCCCATCATACTGCTCCTGCCACTTCTCCAGCCTCTGGACAACCTTTAGGATGGATCTTTTGGAGGGTGGTGTGTCCCTGTACGCTGGCCAGCCGATGTATTGCAGGTGCTGCACTATGCGGTAACCATCCTGAGGCTGGAATACATGGAGCAGTTCAGTGTCCTTGTTATAGAACTACCTTTAATATACATTGAGATAGCTTTCAACTCTCTTACCCTGGCCATGTTACAAATCCGGAATATCCGGCTGATGGCATCCTCGTCAATATCAGCTGACACAAACTCTACTTGCACAGGCCCATAACAGCATGATGTCTTCTCTGGCCAGTACTGGAGACAGAGCTGAAGAAAAACAAGATAATCAAGCAATACATACAGTTTAAAGTGGCACAGCAAAGGTTATAAAGATGGTATCAATTAAAACTCTATGTAATAAGAATTACTTAACAAATTTAATTTTATTAAAAAAAATGCATATTTTTATATACATTGAAATTGACAATATTTAGCTGTCAGACTTTTTGATCCACCCGCAAACAAAGATTGTAGTTGTTTGTTTATGAGAGACCTTAATTACTTGAGGCATTGGATCTATTGTATTGCCTGCACAGAAATAGACTAGGCATGCTCAGAACTAGGTCACTGCACATAAAACTGACAGGTCATACCCTATAAGAAATATTAGAAGAATGTTCTAATTATAAGTAAGAGATATATTATAACATGCAGAGTTAACATAATCTATGTAGTGATACATCAAAAGTAAAAAAGCAGTAAAACAATAAACAGCTATATAACAACACCCTGACTGATATAGTAATATATATAATATATAGTGATATGACAGCAAACATAGAAATACAGGGTCGAGTCCCATTATTTTGACCACTGCCTACATTTGACGTCAGCAGTGCGTAGCCAATGAAATACGGTATATGTTGTGAGGTGGCTTGGTGGGTATATAAGGTGACATGTTCGATTTATATGACTTTGTTAAGGGGACGATTATTCGCTTTCGGGCTGAGGGTGGCAGTATTTCTGAAACAGCACATTTTGTGAACTGTTTGTGTGCTGTTGTGGTTAAAGTGTGCCGGGACTGGACAAAAAGCACCATTGAAAATAAATGGCGTGGAAACTGTGGAGCACCATTTGCCATTGATGTCAGAGGTAAACATCGGCTGCGTAGGTGTGTGAGGGCCAACTCACACATTACAGTTGAGCAACTCACCGTCCAAACGAGCCAGGGGGCTACCAGATTAGTTTCTAAAATGATAGTAGAGCCAACCCTGTTGCGTATGGGGCTCAGAAGCAAACGGCTGGTCACTGAACCCATGCTGTGGAGGGTTTATTGTCAGAATTAGCTTCAGTTTGCACAACAGTACCGAAATTGGACCTCTACTGATTGGCAAAGGGTAGCACCATCGACTGGACGGACGTTGGCGTATAAGGCGCGACAGAACAATCACTTTGCAACCATTGTTGGAAGAACACAAACTGGTGGAGGCATCACAAATGTCTGGGGAATGTTTACTTGACATTGCCTATGTCCACTAATACCTCTGGAAGGCACTCTCAAGCATTTGGTTTATCTACCCATCCTTGCAGATTAAGTACAACCATACATGTTGACTGTTTTCCCTGGAGTGGATGGGATCTTCCAGCAGGACAATGCAACATATCATACGGCCAGAATTGTCCGGGAGTGGTTGAAGGAGCATGACAAATACTTCCAAGTACTTCCCTTGCCTCCAAAATTCCCCGACTTGAACACCATCAAGCACCAGTGGGACCACCTCGATCACCATATTCGCCGTATGGATCCCCCATCATGTACTCTTTAGCAGCTGTCAGATGCACTGCAGTCTGCATGGCTCCAAACACCCTTGCCAACCTTCAAACATCTTATTCACCATGCCGACTAGCTGCTGTCCGTGCTGGACACAAAGGTTTTTTAGGATATTAGCTAGTGTTCATAATATTGAGACTCGACTGTGTATAATAAGGTGCAGAGTGATATTATAACACAGAGTGATGTAATAGCATACAGAGAGATACTACTGGCAGATATATAAAAGCAGATATAAAATAGAATGATAAATATACAGTATTTCACAACATGAGAGAGATATGATAATAGATATTAGAAATATCTCATAATGATAGAAATATAATTACAGAGGATGCAGTATCACAAAGATCTTATTACATGACATATAGATATAACAACATGGAGAGATATAATGACAGATATAACCATTATATAACAAACATGACAGAGCTCTAACAAACATGACAGAGGTATAATAACACACAAATATATAATATTATGCAGAGTACCTGAGATGCATCCATCTCATTGAGCATCACGATGGAAGAGCAGTTATAATCAAACACCAACCTCCAGAAGTCTGGTACAGTGTTGGGCAGCGGGTGCTGTGTCACCAGGAAGGCTGCAGGCTTTTTATGGCTCTAGGACAGCAAACATAGACACTATTAATATAAGTGACATTGAGGATCCCAGAAATCATAGGGTGATCCCCAGTGTTGCAGACAGCATGACTTGTGGCTCCACCAGTAGGTCTCAGGCCATTCTGTCAGTGTCACTGTGTCATGCAAAGACAGGAGGTGACTTAGCAGACAGAGCACACAGTCATTCAATATCAGATCACATAATCTGTCAGGCCTGTGTGTGAGCCGGGATTATCTGTAGGAATATTCCCTCAACTGTGTACAGCTGTCAGATCGCAGACACAAGCTGAGAGATCAGGGCCACCCTTGGGAATGTGACAAGAAGGGCACGAATTCCTGTGACAGATCATACACAGTGCTGGAGATAGTGACACGAGCTGTGTGACAGTCACAAACACACATACATCTGTCTGTATGTGTGTGTGTGTATATATACATTCAACAAATTAAATAACTAATACTATAACTTTTTTGCAACATAAGATGTTATATATTGATCAGAGTAAATAAACAGGGTTGTAAATATTTGCACATAATAGGGGGTTAAGCTGTAAGGAGACCGAGAAGCAGACCAGAAAGAAACCAGAGAAAAAAAAGTAATATCAGGAATATAGAAGGTAATAATATTATATATTTACATATATATATATATATATATATATATATATATATATATATATATATATATCGTTTTCCTAACTCATGCATAATCCATGCTGTTCTAGGCTTCAAAGCTGTGTTATGCAGCAGGCATATGCTCTAAGGAGCAACGTATAAAGTGTATAAAGTGCTACAGGATTTTATTTTATTTTTTTTACATCCAAATGTGAACACAAATGACTATTGTTTGAAATGGTATTGGATTGAAGAGAGAAACCTTTATGGGCACATTTACATGTCCCTGGCCAGGTTCCCAGAATGCAGTGTAATAACTGTATTTCTCGGAATTCTGAGCAGGAAACACATTTTTTATCTTGTTTTAAATGTTCAAATTTGAATACAAATCTGTTATTTATTTTCTGTACTACTGTAGAGGAGGGCTTCTATTGCTCTTTTGCCCGCTATAAATTAAACAATCGTTGTGGTAAACTACCTCCCCATAAAATCTACAACATAAGCTAGGAGCCTGTCCTACATTGATGAGAGGCAGTAACCTTGAAACAGCTGTCCATGGGTTTCCTGACTTGTACATAAACCATCCTAAAAGGAGCCTTGTGTAATTAAATCTATCAATGTAATCAGGAGTACTTTATTTCGATTAATAGTTGTTATTTAATTTAAGCCAAAATGAGACTGGATCAACATCATTAATAGAAAAAAGGCTGAGTTACTAAGAGTGAAGACTAATTAGACCCTTTGAGGATCTGATATTACTACAGTGTAATAACAATTTTATGTGGATATAGTCTTCATAACATGTTAAAAATCAATAAGGTTAACACTCCAAAATCTAATTGAACACCAAAGAATTACAAAGCCACAGAAGAGCATGATAAGTAATAGTTTTGTACAAGGTGCTAAAGGGCCACTGCAGTGATTTAACTAAAGATGTTTGCAAAACATTTGTGAGATTAAGGGCGCAAGGAACCTTTCTGGATTTAATTACAAATATACTATACCTATGACTCTAGCTGTGCTATTCATCAATACATCTTTAAATTCACTGCAGTCTACAACCAAGAAGTATAGTGCATCTAAAGTTGGAAAAATAAGCTTACTGCTTAAACCCTTCCTCTACGTCAATTGTATAGAGGTTGGAGGGGTGCAGGAGGACAAAAGATCAAAATGCCAATGTCTGATGCATAATAGAGAAAGCAAGATAGTTTCAGAAAACATTCACTTCTGCTTCATAGACTATTCTAAAGCCTTTGACTATATGGTCACAATAAAATGTGGCAAGTTCTTAAAGAGATGGGGATAACAGACCATTGCCTCCTGAGGAATCTGCATGTGGACAAAGAATTAACAGTCAAAACCAAATATGAAATAACCGAATGGTTCAAGATTGGGAAATTACTGCGACAAGGTTGTGTACTGACCCCTTATTTATTCCACTTATATGCAGAATACATCATGCGTAAGGCCGAGCTGGATACATTCAAAGCAGGAATAACTTTTGCTGGGAGAAATGATAACCTCAGATATGCCGATGATAGTACTGTGATGGTTAAAGGTGAGGAGGAACTAAAGGATCTATTGATGAGGGTAAAAGAAGAGAGTGCAATAAGCTGGCCAGCTTCTCAATGTTAAAAAAGATGAAGACCATGGCAAATAGCAATCTCAGTTCCTGGAAGATCGATGGGGAAAATGTGGAGGAAGTGACAGATTTTATTTTCCTGGACTCCAAGATCTCTGCAGATGGTGACTGCAGGAAATTAAAATACATTTGCTTCTGAGGAGGAAAGCTATGGCAAGTATGGACAAGCTGTTAAAAAGTAAAGCTATTACATTATCAACAAGGGTCTGCCTAGCTAGAACTATGATATTCCCAGTAGTAACATATATGCATGTGAGAGCTGGATCATAAAGAAAGCTGAGCGACATAGAATTGACGCATTTGAAAAGGGGTGTTGAAGAAAACTGCTTAGAGTAACTGGGACTGCAAAGATGATCCAAAAAAATCAATGCTACAGGAAACAAAGACAAATTGTACAATAGACTCTAATGCTGGGAAAGATTAAAGGCACATGAAGAATGGAACGCCTGAGGCAGAGCTGGATAGATGAAGTTGTTGAAACAATGAACATGAGCTTGATAGTGCTCAGAGGGGCACTGCAGACAGATGTGCCTGGAGTGCTGCTCTCCATTAGGTCCTGAGGAGCCAGGCACAACTGAACAATTAAACAACATATGCAACTGTGCTGCTGTGGAATCTACTGATAAACTTCCTTATGTGGGAGGAGACTTTAAATGGAAAGGAGGCTTATATCTGTCAAAAGGGAATGCTAAAACTGTCCATGCTTCCTACAAGACTAATGGGTAACTATTTGGCCATGGTGGTAATGGAATTTACTTGATCTTACATATACTTTGCAACCAAAGTATGTTTATTAGCTCATTAATATATTAATTAACATGTATACTAGAAAACCAAGATAAAAAAAATCTGGGAACAGCAAATATATAGTCACAACTCATAATGGAGACAAAGTGTTCCAGGTATATTTTATAATGCTGCTAAACTAGAGTTAGACATTGATAATATGGAAATAAGTCACCCAAATTTTGGAGACCATTATATGAAATTGCAAATGCTAAAAATCAAAATATGACATTTTTATTAGGTTACTCAAACCAAATAATATAGTTTATAGCCACCAAGACAAAATAAACTACAAATCTAATAAGTTAATGTATACATGGGTAGGAAATTTCCTGAGAGCTTGTGCTCCTAAAATTTGTATTTATTGTAATGTATATCTGTGAATGACCTATCAGGCCCTATGAGAGAGATTTTTGTCTACTCCTTTGTATATATATATCAACTTTAAAGTGATTTTAAACAAATGTAGTTGAGTTTAAAAGTATGTATGACCTGCAAATAAGTACAACTATAGTTTGGAAAAAAATTCACATTTGTGAATATTGAACAAACTAACAATATATTTAATACAGCTATATTTGGTACACTCTACTTCTATTATGGGCGCTTCCAAAGTCAGCCTGGAGCCGGAGTGGGAAGGATATTATACTTGGATTTCATTTTCCATTTAGTAATATTTTCACTGTGGCAGTCTATCAATAGTTCCAAATAGGGATTTTATATGCCTTCAAGTAAAATTTAATATAAAAATTAAAACCTATATTTATTTATTTTAAACTTTAAAAAAACATTTTGCAGATTATGAAGTCATGTTCTTTATAACACCATTATTTAACTATGACACTTCAATACAACTTTAATATTAAGGCGCACAAATATTTTTTTAGTGTCTCGTTAACAAAATAGAACATGTTAAAGGAGCACTGTAATGTTCTATAGACATTTAATTACTGGTCATTTAAACAAATTTTGTTTAATTATGTAGGAAAGCTGTTTTCAGAATTTCACACTCAATCCTCATGTCAGTCAGATTTACTCCCCCTATATGACCTCAGAAGTGGTGGAGGCAAACAATTTAACTGGTTAATGTAGTATAAGTTTAATAATGAATATTGCTTTTCTAATCACTGAATATATATTCTATTAAACATCATTCCATAAGTAAAACATATAGCTCCTGCTGTTAGGACATTATAGTGGACCTTTAAGAATTTTAAAATGGTATGTCTCATGCTAATTTACCATTATATGTGTATTTATTGTGCTTACTATTTCTTTCTTAGAGTATCTGAGTATCTGTAACTATTCTGCTGTGTTCAGAATTTTTAAATCGACAGCCCATTGCAGGGGATTATAAGAAAGGTTGGGGAGAAAGGATAAGCCTTTCAACAAAAGGGCAATTTCAGATTGGTTCAATAGATATTGGCTGAGATTAATCACTAAATTCCCTTTGTACCTCAGGGACTTTCATTTATAATTCTCTCCATCCATTTGAGTGGCCTACTGTGTTTACAATGAGATATGGAGCCTTATTTAGCAGAATAAACTTCTATAGTTAGCTTCATAAAACAGTGAATTAAAGTGGATTTGACTCAAGAAAACTATTTGGGCTCTTATTAAAGGTGCTAAACAAATCAATAGCTTGCAGTGGCATGTCCAGCGAAGAATAATAGCCAGAACTGTCAGTTTATTTTTGTTTATTACATACTGTCTAAGACCACGAGCTTTGGGTGCTGTTATGTCTGTAAATCATGTCAACCTATGAATGACTTGTTCCTTGTGATCACTGTTAAAATCAAGTATCTATCTATTTATCTATATATCTATCCTGTATATACATAATGCATAAGGTTGTGGGGTGAGGAACCAGCTTAAATGGAACTGCCTGTACATACAAGTTCAAATTACATTTTAAGGTTTGTTTTACGGTTTTTAACTCTTTGTTTTGGTATTTTGGTTTTACTTACATGGAGGGGCATGAGATAGGGATGGGTTACAGAAATGAAAAGCTTAGGGTGAGGGTGAGGGTGTCAAGCCATTCATCCTATATCGATTGATAATAATATAGCACAATATACTGTGTATCACAGGTAGGCAGAGGATCATTTTGAGCATTCAGTGCTTAAGTCTCCAACCAAGTAGACCATTTTGCTATATGCAAGACACAGTTTGCTCTGAGATGAGCCATCAGGCTTTGCTTTTCCATATTATACCATTGTTTGGATATAAATATATGTCTTGTAGAAACTTAGGCCTCCATGTAAATCAAGTACTCTAAGTTAGGGCACTTCTGTAAATCGGCTGCAGGAGGGTTTTTTCCCCCACAAGTTTCGCAATTATTGGCAAACAACTCCCATTAGCAAGACATATCGTGCTTGGGTGAACACTGATTTTATGGTAAAAAAGCAGAATTCAATATGAGTTTACTGTAAGAAAATGCTAAAAAAAAACTATCACTCAAATCATAAAGTACAACTTATAGATGATAAAATATCTGGAACATGTGTCACTTTAATCTTATCCTCGCTAAAATATTTGAAAGACCATTGTAGTTTTGTAAAAATTCCACATGCGTATAAAAGTATGTAACAAATATGCAAGACAGGCGCATAAATGCATTTAATGAAAATGAATATGTAGAATCTGTAGCTTAAGTGGGGCGTTATCCTACGAAAGCCTACTCTGTATTAAGTACTACTTTTTAAGTGTGCTATTTGGAGAGAACATTTTCAATGGTGAATATAGATTTTATCTGAATACATGGTTTCTGCTATTTGGTTTTTAATCCTTTTAGGATCATAGACAAAATGTCTGTCATCATTAAAGCACTATACAGTTAATAGTTAATAAAGGCTGTAAACATTATTCACATTAGAGAAAATGATATAAATATGACACTTCAGGGGCCCTTTACAATTAATTTCTGATGCCAGCATCTCTATAAATTCTGCAATTTCAGATAAGCATTAATAATGCGAGCCAGGGCCAGGGGGATCTCCAGATCTAAGATCTGTAATCACCAACCCCAGCTCTTCTTTAGATATAGAGTTCCACAAATAGGAAATGTCAGGCTGTCTCAGTGTGGGCATTTTACATTGTTTGAGCAAAGGACTCATTTTACTGGATTAGCCAGTTTACAAGATCAGTTCCCCTCAAGGCTGCACAGAGATGTATAACATCCTCTGAATGATTTAGTTTATCTCTCAGGGGATATCTGTGGTCTGGCCATTTTTAAATGTAATTAGCTGTAGAGTATACAACCTTCTCAAGTGCTTTGGATTTCTTGCCAACAATTTGGGGCCTGGGTGACCTTTTTCAAAATATATTTTTTAAATACATTTTAAAGGCCCAGTACCATCAATAATACGGCTGGTATAAATCTTCAAAGGACAGCTGAAGTCTTGAATTTTAGCACCCATATTAAAAACTTCTCTTGATGGGTAACATCTTTTAGATATTTTTAAAACAAATAAATGCAGCATTTATTTTTGACTATTATTATTGGTGTCAGACATGTTGCCTTTGTGTTTATTTTTTTACAAACTCAAATATTGAGGAAGGGTGAGAGTCAAAGCTGTATTCTTCTTAGGGTGTGAAGAATCTAAGAACCAGATCTTGAAATGAAACAAACATAATGGTGAGGCAAATCAAGAAAAAAACAAATAGGAACCAGTTTATTTGCTACGCATTCTTAGACATAATTGATTGGAGCCTTAGGACAATTAACCTCATCACAGCATAGCTTACAGGAGGTCAGATTCATTAAATACTGGATCAGCTGGCTTATTAGATGTGGTCTGTAATAGTATTCAAAAGGAGAGAGAACCCAACTACAACAATTCATAAAAAACACATTAAAATGGAAATTCATAAACACAGCTCCAAGGAACATAAAGTAACAATATTGGCAAAAAATACAAATGTAAATATAAAAATTATATTTACTATTGATTGGTATATAGTTAGATCGTATTTAATGTTAGATAATTGACTTGAATTTTGATATTCTTATGCTGAAATAACTTTTTTAACCCCAAGCTGTCTACTTTTTATCTTAGTCATTTGTTAACACTAACACTGGAGGTGATTAAGAGGACGAGCATACCCACTTGGATGTCAGAATATTTTCAGTTTGTTGTTTTTTTGCATATTAAAGTAGCTGATAATTCTTATTCAACCATCTGAGTATGATCTTAATGCTACTCCCATTCCACACTGTGTTTATTAATGACCTCAGATACCAAGACCCAGGAGGGAAGATCTTGAAAAGTAATTTCTACTTTAAAATAGCAACATTTTCAATTAGATAGTTTAACATGAATTCAGTTTTTTAAAGGTAAATAGAAGTTTCATAGGCTTCAAATGTTTCCTAAAAAACAGGCACTAATGTACTTACATATTTATATGCTCAATACTGCTATCTGGATTTGCACACCCCTTAGAAGCTTACATAACAGTGTACCCGGCTGCAGAGCAGCTAGGTACAGGTTGTGACATCCAAAGGAAGTACTGCCAGTCACATGGTTCGTGGCGTGACAGCGGAAATCAGACAGGGACATAGAGAAAAAAAACAACAGCAGCAGTTGCAGCAGTTGATGCAAGGTTGTAATCTAGCGTGAATGTGCTGCACAGATAGACTCTTATATCAATATACATAGTACTTTCTAACATGTGCCAAACTACATATCCCAGGCTGCTTTGAAGCACAGACATCATCCCCAGATTGTGAAACAAATGTTTCAGCATCTGCTTCCTCCTGATTGACCAAAACATATATTTTTTTTAATGCTAATTTAGCTTGGTTTTTGAGAAGGTGATAACCCTAATTTTCAACTGTCAGAAATTACAAGACATTTTGCTAACTTCAAGGTAAGTGTTTAAATGTTTATATTGGTGTTTTTTCATGCAAACATTTTTTCATACACTGCTGATTCTTCTCTATCAGATGCACTCATAATCCAGGAAACTTAGATATACCTTTAAGAACCATGAATGATCAAGCCAAACCTTGGTAGAGTTTAAAGTTCAAATTGTTTAAGCTTACACTCTTACTGGTTTTCTCAGTGTTACTAGTCACATGTCTATTCAGCCACTAAATAACATTTTATTCCAATGTACTTTTCCCCCTCCCAGTATTTGCCTGTTTATTTTTGGCACACACAGATATTACATAGGTCATCAGAAATAAGTTAACTTTTCGGATAATGCAATAAAATATGTTACCCTTTTTAATAAAAAGAAAATCTAAAAGGGAACTAATAACTCTAGTTTTTTACACTTTTGATAATTACACATCGGCTTTTCTTAAGTTACTACCTAAGCTAGAAAGTATTATATTAATTTTTCCACTGCTGGACATACATGCTCAAATTAGTGTAATCATTTTACAGCTCTAACAAGGATTACATTATTTGTTTTACACTTTACTGGGTAAAATTTACTTTGTGTAATATTTCACCTTCACTGTTTTTTTACACCTTACACAGCAACTTAAATATTCTGCACTGAAATTGTATTGTAATATAGCTATCACCACCATAATGTTGTAATTAAATAATGAGTTGCTTGTCTGTTTTTTGCTTTTTGGATAAACATTTAGCCAAATAAAGAAAATTATTTATGTGAGGGCTGTCTAGTTAACACGGCATATTGAAGGATCCCTATTTTAATAGTAAGGGCATATCTACGTTTGCTGGATTATGAGTGCATTTGATAGAGGAGAATTAATAGTGTATGAAAACATAAGAAAAACCCCAAATAAACATTTAAACACTTACCTTTGAGATGATTGGCTTAGTTTCACTTGGGGTTTTTCTCTTTGCCTTCCTCTGGATCAATTAATTATTAATTTTAAAAAAATCAATTGTTGATTAACAATTAATTAACAATTAATTAACAACTAATTAATGAATGGCTAATCCACATGTTGCATATCAGAGGAGATCTTGGAGGGTTGAACTTGATGGACTGATGGTCTTTTTTCAACCTCAATTTCTTTGTAACTATGTAACTTTGAAGTTAGCAAATTGTCTTAGGGTTAACACTTCCTCCAAATCCAGGCTAAATTAGCATTCATTTAATAATTTGTTTTGGCCAATGAGGTTAACTGAAACATTTGATTTAAACTCGGGGGTTCCTGTTTCTGCTGCAAAGCAGCCTGGGATATGTAGTGTGGCACTATGTTTGGCGCTATAGCAGCAGCACAGCACAGCCAGGAAGCAGCAGGGAGTCATATCCCAGCAGTGACATGGGGGCTGACATCAGCGCTCTCCTATTGGCTGAAGAAAAAACAGCAGGTGAATAATGGGTTAAAGTGCTCCCCTAATGCTGCATGCTGATTGGGTGGGGATCAGGGGCCTGTGTAATCATTAGAGGGATTTTTGCCTATAGAGTGCAGAATTGCAGAATCTATGAAACTTGGATATGCCTTTAAATACACTGCCAAAGTGTTTGTTTGCATGTTTATAAAAGTACATAAAAGCTCTGTTTTACTCACTTAAACCTTTACAATCAGTCCCTCCAATCGTCCTCCCCCTGTAGCTCATGCATGCAATGTATCTCTAATGCTAGGTGTCACAACCTGCTCTTTGTTGGGCTTGAAAAGGTCGCTCAACCGACCCTACCCACAGGTTGTCTCAGTTCTGTATTCACTCACAGGACACAGGACGTCTTCTCACACAGGACATCTTAGCAGAATTCACATACAAGTTGCAGGACAAATTGCAGAAGTTATTCATAGATTAAAAAAAAGAATAATAAAAGCCTTCCCTCTAAATAAAACATGCCATGTATTTCTGTCCCAAACAGAGCGAAGTATCTTTGGTTCACTTTTTTTATACATAATACAACAATGGACTAAAAACACAATTAACACCTTTCAACACCATGAATTTCGCCACGTGGTTTAGGAACCTCCACTAAGGGCCTGGCGCCAGCCTGTCTACCTCTCCATCTAGGTGACAATGAGTCTGTGGCCACTCATCGTCACCTCCAGTCAGTGTCTGGGCACAACAGAGGTTTGCCAGGGTATTGTGAACACTGGAGACAGAGTGTCTTGCTGATGGGTCAGGGTCTAATCTTAATGGGGAATGTATCCAGGGTAGAAAGGCTTAAGCCCAGGTGAGGGGGTCTCCTAATCTGGGAACCTTGCAGAGGGTAATGTGTTGTTAGCGGCCCCTGGCTATGGTTGAGTACCTACCAATTAGCATGACAGTGGATCAAAGGAATATTTCTTGCAAAGTACTTGATACCACTTGACACTTGTCTCTTGAAACAAAGTGTTTCAATGGTTGTCTGAAAACCTAGTTAACTGTATTTGATGTCATTCAGACTTCCCCATAGAAGTCTATGGAGCTCATTTAACTGCTACTGCAAGTTCAAATTCACCCAGGAACTTAGCCTAGCCTTGGGACTTGGAGCAAACTGGTTATCTCGGTTGGCTACTGGCCGCCCTAAAAGTGAAACTACCCTCAAAATATTTTTACTGCGTTTTGTCTGTTCTTTGTATGTACAAGTGGATTTACCTTAAAAAGTAAAGGCTGATAAACTGCAGAGTGCACTAATTGTGCCCAGGTGAGAGGGGTGTGGCTTGACTGTTAAACTTGTATAAAAGGTTTGTGAGCTGGTTTGGGTTCTGTTTACAAGTGGATTTACCTTAAAAAGTAAAGGCTAATAAACTGCAGAGTGCACTAATTGTGCCCAGGTGAGAGGGGTGTGGCTTGACTGCTAAACGTGTATAAAAGGTTTGTGAGCTGGTTTGGGGTCTGTTTACAAGTGGATTTACCTTAAAAAGTAAAGGCTGATAAACTGCAGAGTGCACTAATTGTGCCCAGGTGAGAGGGGTGTGGCTTGACTGTTAAACTTGTATAAAAGGTTTGTGAGCTGGTTTTGGGCCTGTTTACAAGTGGATTTACCTTACAAGTAAAGGCTGATAAATTGCAGAGTGCACTAAGTGTGCCCAGGTGAGAGGGGTGTGGCTTGACTGTTAAACTAGGATAAAGGATTTGTGAGCTGGTTTGGGGCCTGTTTACAAGTGGATTTACCTTACAAGTAAAGGCTGATAAATTGCAGAGTGCACTAATTGTGCCCAGGCGAGAAGGCAGAAGTTAATAGAAACCGGAGAAGGGGAACTTGTGAGCTTGCGAACATTTTCAGTATCAATTGCAATTCTAGTAAAAGCCTAGGAGTTTAAATAAAAGGAGGGCCTTCAAAGAAAAGGGAGGGCAGATTTATAGTGCAAAGGAGGAAAACTTTATATAAATATATTATATTATATTCTTTATTTTTCCCACTGAAATTTCGTAGACAATAATAATAATTATGAGTCAGTCCAGTGGCAACCTTATTCAGTGTACCTCCTGTCAAATGTATGCACTACTGGAACAGATGGTCCAGGGTCCATACCTCTGTGACAGGTGTGAGCATGTTGCCTCTTTGGAAGCTCAAATTGAAGATCTAGAGAGGAGAATTGCAGCACTTAGTGATATTGCTCCACTGGAAAGGGAGTTGGTGCTCACAGAGCACAGTTTAGCTGGGCCTAGTATGGAGGGAGGAGCTGGGGCTAGTGAGGATGGCCAGGGAGGTAGCTGGGTTACAGTTAGAAGGGGAATCAGAGGGTACAGGAGGAGGCAGGCCAGTTCTGAGTTGGCAAACAACAACAGATTTGCCAGATTGAGTGAAACTGTTGGCGATGTCCATTCAGGAATGGCAATGCCAGATAGAGCTGTTCCCTCTAACAGCCGGGCGAACAGCTCTACTGGAGAAGAGGGAGGGCAGAATAGGCAGAGCAACAGACATGTTTTGGTGGTAGGGGACTCTATTATTAGGAAGGTAGACAGGGTAATTTGTCACCCAGATCCCAGCAATCGAACAGTTTGCTGTCTCCCGGGTGCTCGGGTTCGGCATGTTGTGGATCGGGTGGATAAATTATTGGGAGGGGCTGGTAATGAACCGGCGGTCTTGGTACACATTGGTACCAATGACAAAGTTAGTGGAAGATGGTGCGTCCTAAAGAATGATTTTAGAGAATTAGGGAATAAGCTTAAAGCAAGGACCTCCAAGGTAGTATTTTCTGAGATACTACCAGTGCCACGTGCTAGCCCAGGGAGGCAGAAGGAGCTTAGGGAGGTTAATGCGTGGCTAAAAAAGTGGTGCAGTGCAGAGGGTTTTGGGTTTTTAGAGCACTGGGCTGACTTCTCACTTGGGTACAATCTCTATAGTAGGGATGGATTGCACCTTAATGATGAGGGCGCTTTTGTGCTAGGGAATAGGATGGTAGAACGGCTGGGGGAGTTTTTAAACTTGTAGGTGGGGGGAAGGGACTATATAGAAGTATTGGGGTAAATAGGGTAGAGAGGGAAAGGGATGAATTATTTACCCATGGGGGAGGAGAAGGGGGGAGGGTTACAATAGAAAGTAGGGAGATATTAATAGGGGCCTCAAATACAGTGGCAGGCACTTCACATCAGCAGAGCCATAGCAACATAAAGTGTATGATTGCAAACGCAAGAAGTTTGCCTGGGAAAATGGATGAGCTAGAAATATTAGCAGTACAAGAAAAATGGGGCTTAATAGGCATTACGGAAACATGGTGGGATGAATCTCATGACTGGACTGTTAATCTGGATGGTTATAACCTATTTAGGAAAGATAGGGGAAATGGTAAAAGAGGAGGAGGGATCTGTCTTTATGTTAAGCCTGAATTTAAGCCTATAGTTAGAGAAGATATTTATGCTGGCACTAACGGCATCATTGAATCCTTGTGGGTTGAGCTAAATAGTGGAGGAGCTAATTCTAAATGCATATTGGTGGGAGTATGCTATAAACCCCCAAATATAGCTGAAAGTGAGGAAATACAATTATTGTTACAGATTGGAAATGCAGCTAAGCATGGGCAAGTTCTAATAATGGGAGACTTTAATTACCCTGATATAAACTGGATAAAAGAGACCAGCAGCTCAGCTAAGGGGAGCAGGTTCTTGAGTACACTCAGGGATCATTATCTAGCCCAGGTAATACAAGAACCTACTAGAAATGGGGCCATCTTGGATTTAGTCATCACAAGTAATATTGATATAATATCAAATGTAAAAATAGGGGAACCCTTGGGGAACAGTGATCACAACACAGTCTCATTTGAGATTGAATACAAAAAACAGAGTTGTAAGGGGCCAACAAAAACTCTAAATTTTAAAAGGGCTAACTTTAATGGTCTACGGGCAGCAATACAACATATAGACTGGGACAAAGAACTTACAGGGAAGAATACTGAAAATAAATGGACAACATTCAAATCCTTACTAAATAAACATACTCATCAGCATGTACCATGTGGAAATAAAATAAATAGGAGTAAATCACATCCCATGTGGCTTAACAATGACTTAAAGATCATGATGAGGAAAAAGAAATATGCATTTAAATTATACAAGAAGGAGGGAACAGAGGCATCTTTATGTGACTATAAGGAAATCAACAAGGCTTGCAAAAGGGCTATTAGACTGGCTAAAATAGAAAATGAGAAGTCAGTTGCAATGGAAAGTAAGACTAACCCTAAAATATTTTATAAATATATTAATGGGAAGAAGGCCAGGAAGGAATCGATAGGACCATTACAATGTGACACAGGCCATCTGATAATTAGTGACCAGGAAAAGGCAGATGAGCTAAATAGGTTCTTTTCGTCGGTTTACACAAGGGAGGTACCAGTGGTTGGGACACTGCAACATAATGGGGCTACACTACCTTCACTAAATAATTGGTTAACGCAGGAAGAAATACAAAAGAGGTTGGAGAAAATAAATGTTAATAAAGCCCCAGGTCCTGATGGAATACATCCAAGGGTACTGAAGGAGCTGGGTTCTGTAATAGCCAAACCATTATATCTAATCTTTAAAAACTCGCTCACTACAGGGTCTCTACCAGATGACTGGAGAAAAGCAGAGGTGATACCTATATTTAAGAAGGGATCTAGAGCAAATCCGGGGAATTATAGACCAGTGAGCCTCACTTCTGTAGTTGGGAAGCTTTTAGAAGGGTTAATAAGGGACAGAATACAAGAATATGTCTATTTGAACAGGATCATAGGTAGCAGTCAACATGGATTTATGAAGGAAAGGTTGTGTCAGACCAATCTAATTAGTTTTTATGAGGAGGTTAGTAGGAACTTGGATCAGGGCAACTCAGTGGATGTAGTCTTTTTAGATTTTTCAAAGGCATTTGATACAGTGCCACATGGAAGACTAGTGAGCAAACTAAGGGATACAGGAATTGCAGTAAATATCTGCTCATGGATCGAGAGCTGGCTAAAAGACAGGAAGCAAAGGGTTGTTGTAAATGGAACATACTCCGATTGGTCTAATGTGATAAGTGGGGTTCCTCAGGGCTCAGTATTGGGTCCTCTCCTTTTTAACATATTTATTAATGACATTGAAGTAGGACTCGAATGTAGTGTCTCCATTTTTGCTGATGACACTAAGTTGTGCAAGGTAATAAAATCAGATAATGATGTACTTTCCCTACAAAAGGATTTGCATAAATTAGAGAAATGGGCGGCTAAATGGCAGATGAGATTTAATACAAATAAATGTAAGGTTATGCATTTGGGAAGGAACAATAGCCAAGCAATCTATAATCTTAATGGAGCAAATCTAGGGGTATCAGATATTGAAAGGGATTTGGGAGTACTAGTGGACAACCACCTAGGTAACAGCGCTCAAAGCCAAGCAGCGGCTGCAAAGGCAAATAAAATATTAGCATGTATTAGGAAGGGTATAGAAGCCAGGGAAGAAGATATAATTCTGCCACTATACAAATCTCTAGTACGCCCTCATTTGGAATATGGAGTACAATTTTGGGCACCACCTCACAAAAAAGACATTTTAGAGCTGGAAAAAGTACAGAGAAGGGCTACAAAACTAATAAGGGGAATGGAGGGGCTAAGTTATGAAGAAAGACTAGCAAAATTAAACTTATTTTCGCTAGAAAAAAGGCGTCTAAGAGGAGATATGATTACGTTATTTAAATACATCCAGGGTCAATATAAGGCTTTGTCAAGTGAACTTTTTGTAGCAAGAGATTTTCAACTGACAAGAGGACATCCGTTGAGGTTAGAGGAAAAAAGATTTCACCTTAAACAAAGAAAAGGGTTCTTCACAGTTAGGGTGGTTAAACTGTGGAATTCTCTACCAAAGGAGGTGGTGACAGCGAATTCGATAGACAACTTCAAAAAGGGGTTAGATATATTTCTGAATAAAGAGGGCATTCAAGGCTATCCTAGATAACTAGCAAGGAATATTGATCCAGGGAGAAATTTGATCACCAGTTTCTGGGGTCAGGAAGGAATTTTGCTTTTTTTTCCCCTTATGAGACAATTGGCAAAGTTTCAATGGTTTTTTTTTTATGTTTGCCTTCCTCTGGATCAATTAACAATAATTAACAATTAACAATAATAATAAATATTCCAAATTAAAAAGATCAATAGAGATCTAAAAAGGTTGAACTTGATGGACTAACTCTTTATTCATTCTCCAATACTATACTATAAATAATTATTTAATCAATAATTTAATTAATAACTAATCCGCATATTGCAGATCAGAGGAGATCTTAACAGGTTGAACTTGATGGACTGAAAGTCTTTTTTCAACCTTAATTACTATGTAACTATGTAACTATGTAACTAAGAGTGCATCTGGCTATATAGTGCGGTTGTTAGCACCCGTGCTCACACTCACATAGGCAAGTTTGACTCTATGGACCGCAGCACGCCAGGTACATCTCTCAGTCACTGCCCCTATGAACTCCATCAAGTTCATTGCTTCAGTGACCTCATCTATCCATCTCCGCCTCTGTTATCCCCTTCTTCTTGTGCTTTTAATCTTTCCCAGCATCAGATTCTTCTCTAGAGAATGCTGCCATCTCATGATATGGCTAAAATATTTGAGCTTCAGCCTCATAATCATACCATCTATTGGACAGTTTGTCTTAATTTCCTGAAGTACTGATTTATTGGATCTTCTTGCAGTCCAAGGGACTCTAAGTGGTGTTCACCACAATACAAAGGCATCAATTGTACAGCGCTCAGCATTCTTTAAGGTCCAGCTCTCATATCCGTATGTTACTACTGGCAATACCATATTCCTAACTATGCGGACCTTTGCTGATAGTTTAATATCTTTACTTTTTACTAGCTTGTCCAAGCTTGCCATAGCTTTCCTCCCCAGAAGCCAACATCTTTTAATGTCATGGCTATTGTCACCATCACTGAGATCCTGGATCCCAGGAAAATAAAATCTGTCACTGCATCCACTTCTTCCACATCGATTTGCCAGGACATGAGATTGCCGTTTGTCATGATCTTCATCTTTTTAATGTTAAGCAGCAGGTCAGCTTTTGTACTCTATTTTACCCTCATCAATAGGTGCTTTAGTTTCTCCTCACTTTCAGTCATCAAAGTAGTATCATCAGTGGAGTTTCAATGATCATGAGAACGGTGAGGAATCAGCCCAGAACTACACGGGATGAGATTCTAGTTCCTGACATCCTGGATGTGTTCCCAAGATTGATGACTGCAAATTGGGGTGGGTCATTGAAAGGAATGGGGTTAGAGACTGTGGACACTTTCCTGAAGGATGGACAACCACCCCCAGACCGGGCTAACCTACTACACCCTCCAGGCAGAGGTCATGAACTGGGATTTATGCAGTGGCAATTTATGCAAAAAAATGTTCTTCTTTGGATGGAGACTTGGACTTGGGCTTTGGACTGCAGTTCAAAACTATTATCCGTTCAAGATAATAGCTCCAGAACTGCTGTGTGGAAGAGGGGAGTAATGGGGAGTGGAATTATATTGCCACCATGCTTCGTGTTTCTTATGGCATATCTCCCTGCTTCATCCTGTATACTGTATGTTATTCCCCATGTTATATTACTGTGTTCAGTGTCATGTTTAAAATTAATTAATGTGTGAGTATAGTTAATGTCATGTGATAGTCTGATATATTTGGTTCAGAGGTTCAATTCCCAGATTTCCCCTACCCCCCAGCCATCTTAGTCCCTAAGCTATAATCAAAGGAACAGCCATAACGTTTAAACTAGTTTTTATTGCCCTTTGGGGTTTTAAATATAGCAAAGGAAAAACTCCCCCTCTAATGACAACCAATATATACCAGATGAATAAGGTCAGAGGGGAGGAGGAAGGAATGTTAGTTGTAATTCTGTTCTGTATTCTGTCTGTAGTTTTTTTAGTTGGTGTTTGGAAGCCAATAAACACAGTTCACTTCTGGAGGCATATAGAAATCGTGTGTCTCTTATTTTGCTCCTGGTGGCTGCAATACTGATCCTATCTTTAACCTGCAAGTAACTTGCCCTGGTCACCACAACACTGGGACTCCTGGAAGTGCCGATTCCTGATGGAGAGATCCTGACTGGTACAGAAGCCAGATATCAGGGTGATGGTGCAGATATTTCAAAGAAACTAAACGGTCCTTGTGGATAGTTAACCTGTAGTCTATAGCAGGTGGCCCTGGGCTTGTATAGCCCTTACCAGCTTGGATCATCACAAGGGTCTTAAGCATTACCTTGCTGGCATGTGAAATAAGTTCAATTATAAGATAATTGGAGCACTCTTTAGAGCTGCCTTTTTTTGTGGATTGGGATGTAGACTGACCTTTTCCAGTCTGTTGGCCATTGTTGAGTTTTCCAAATTTGTTAGAATAAGGCAAGTTTCAATTGTTCAATGGGGATTCCATCAACTCCTGCAGCTTTGTTATCAGTCAGGGATCCTAGGGCCCATCTCACTTTGCTCTTCTAGATGTCCAGCTCCATCTCATTGGACAAACAACTGAGGTCATCACTGTGGTTAAGATCCTTTCTGTATAGATCTTCAGTGTATTCATGCCACCTCTTCATTGTCTGATCTTCTTCTGTTAAGTCCCTACCATTTTTTTCTTCTATCACTCCAAATTTGCCATTGTAGAAAGTCTCCTCTTGAATTTGGCATTCAGTTGGACACATCTTTTACTATCTCCACTACCTTTTGCTTTCCTTCTTTCCGGGGCTACTTTCAAAGCCTCATCAGATATCCAGTTTGCCTTCTTAGTTTTCTTTCTTTTAGAGATATTCTTTGTTGCTGTTTCCTGGATAATTTTGCAAACATCTGTCCAAAGTTCTTCAGGCATTCTATCTTCCATGTCTATCATTCTATCTTCCATGTCTTGTCCCTTAAATATATTCTTTACTTCCACTGCATATACACAAAACTTGGTCTGATGATTTTCCCTCTTTTCTTCAGTTTAATTCTGAACTTTGCAATAAGAAGCTTGTAGTCAGAGCCACAGTCAGTTCCAGGTCCTATTTTTGCTATTTGTATAGAGCTGCTCCATCTTGTAGTCAATCTGATTTCTATATTGTCCATCTGGTGATGTCCATGTGTAGCGTAATCTCTGAGGCTATTGAAAGTGGATGTTTACTATCACCACATAATTATCTTGACAGTATTCTACTAATCTCTGACCTCCTTCATTTTGTACTCAAAGGCCAAACTTGTACTTGTACTTGTACTGTATTCCGGGTGTCTTTTGGTTCCCTACTTTAGCATTCCAATCTTCTATGATGATAGTAATATCTTTTCTTGGTGTTATATCTATGACGTGTTGAATATCGTTGTACAACTGGACAACTTTAGCCTCTTCAGCATCCTGTCATTTATTGGGTTGTAACCAAGCACTGCTTTGGCCACCCTTTGACTTGAAGACTACTCCATTTCTTCTGCAAGATTATTTACCACAGTAGAATATCTGGCGGTTGTCTTCTGTGAAATTTACTAATTCCCAGGATATCAATGTTTAATCTTGTCATTCTTGACCACGCCTAGTTTGCCTTGGTTCATAGTTCTAACATTCCAGGTTCAAATGCTGAATTGTTCTTTTCAGCTGTGGAATTTCTTTTTACCTCCAGATACATCCGTAGCTGGGAGTTCTTTCGGCTTTGGCCCAACCACTTCATTAGGTGCTACTTGTACTTGCACTCTGCTCTTCCTCAGCAATGTGATAAGCACTTTCTGACCTGAGGGGTGCCATATCATTATGTCTCTGGTTGTGCCTGTCCATTAAGTTATCTTAGCAACATTACTGGATTGGGTTGCAGGTTTCTTCTCCAGTGGACTGCAATTTGTCTGACCTCTCTGCCATGACCTGCCCATCTTGGGTGACCCATAGCTCACAGCTTTATTGAAGTACACAAGCCCCTTCACCACTACAAAGTAGCGATCCTTAGTACTAAATATTCAGGCATCACTTCCTTAATCTGGGCATGTAGGTCAAGTAACTAGTTGGGTCCCTATCCCCCATTATCTTGGGTGAGGTACTGAGCATCTGGCTTTGAATATTCATTCATTGGCCCCATATTACTATGTTACTGTTCCCTATTGTTCTTAGATAAATGTCCTTGAAATGGTGTTACCCCCTTAGAATAGTGTTTTCACTCTTCCGTAAGGACAACAAGATAGCAGAATCATTTGCTACTTCTGGCAAGAAAACTGCAATATCCTTGTTAAAGGACCACAAACGGCACCATCAGTTGTGTGTGTGTGTTTGCGTTGTTCAGTCGTGTCCGACTAATGGACCGCAACACACCATGCTGATCCCCTTGGTTTTCATGTCAGAGATACTGGAGTGCGTTGCCATTCCTTCTCTAGTGGGCCACATCATACAGCTCCTGGTATTCCTAGGTGGTCTCCCATCCAAGTACTGACCATGGCTTCTGGGTGGTGTAACCTCTTGGTTCCCTGAGTGGAATAAAACCTAAGCCACAGTGGTGAAAGCAGCGAATCCTAAACACTGGACCACCAGGGAACCCTGATATATTTTATACATATATTTAATTACCTCTATAAGTGCATTTTTCTTAAATTTGTCTAAAGGTTGGATGAGGAAAAAGGTAATTTAATCTGCCGACCTCTGAAGGCTTGGCCTATATATTTACGTGTCTCTCTCCCAGGCATCTTATTGTCTATGTAATAAGGGTTTTGTGTTAATTGCTATTGATTATGTTTCCATTAGTAGGACAGCTGATTATGTTTTATTTTCATGAGATTAAAAAGAGCCAGAACATTAAGAAAGGCTATTTGGTCAACTGCAAGTGTTATTTACCATTACATTTTCTCGGTATGTCCTTACATTTTTGATGGTTGCCCAGGCTAAAGGTTCTGTTTTAATGATTAAAAAAGAACAGAGAAACTGTTGATGTCCTCAGATCTCTTACTGTGGTTTGGTGGTCATCTTTGTTTTCTAATAAAGTCACTCAAGTAATCCTAAAAAAACGTTTGGAAAGAATGTTTTTAAAAGGTGTAAAATGGATGATTGGAAGAGTTTGCAACAATCTATACAGGTTAATTACAATTTAGTGATAATCTAGGTAGTTTATATGGTCATTTTATACACAAACAAACTAATATTTGTGTTACCCGAATTGATATGGGAGGACTGAACTCCTCCTGTTTAATTTAACGTTAAAAAATTAAATCCTTCCTGATCCCAGATACTGGTGGATCAGATTCCTCCCTCAATACTCTCTCTCTAATTAACCAGGCTTACCCTGACTATAGGCTTAAATTAAGGTTTAACATACAGACACACCTCTTTTACCATTTCCCTTGTCTTTCCTAAATAGGTTATAACCATCCAGATTAACAGTCCAGTCATGAGATTCATCCCACCATGTTTTAGTAATGCCTATTAAATTCCACATGGACCAAGCATCCACGACAGAGCCGAACATGGGACAACAGAATGGTTCAAGACCGTGAAGTGGGACTTGTATTGTGTCACTGTATTTATTCAACTTTTACATGGAGTACATAATGCGTAAAGTTGGGAATTAATATTGTTGGAAGACATATCGATAACCTCTCTGATGGATGAAAGTGAGGATGACCTATTGATGAAGGGGAAAGAAGAGGGTGCCAAAGCTGGCCTCCTGCTCAAAGTTAAATAGATGAGAATCACTGCAAACAGTAATCTCAGATCCTGGCAAATAGATGGGGAAGAAGTGGAGGCAGTGACAGATTTTATTTTCCTGGGATCCAAGATCTCTTCAGATAGTGGCTGTAGTCATGACATTAAAAAATGTTTGCTTCTGGGAAGGAAAGTTATGGCAAGTTTGGACATTATATTATAGTTACATACAGTAGTTACATTGTAATTTAGGTTTAAAAAAGCCAATCGTCTCAAAGGAAAACATTTTTTAATTCCTTCCTGACCCCAGGTACTGGCGATCGGATTCCTCCCTGGATCAATACACTCTCTCTAATTATCCAGGATAACCTGTGGTGGATAAATTGTGGTGCTGCAGAAAATCGCTTAGAGTCCGATGGACTGCAAGAAGATCCAATCAATTAATACTTCAGGAAATCAAGACACAATGATCACTGAAAAGTTGGATGAAGAGGCTGAAGGTCAGATATTTTGGCCATATCATGAGAAGACAGAATTCACTTGAGAAGACTCTGATGCTGGGAAAAATTGAAGGCACACAAACAATGGGATGACAGAGGCTGAGAAGGATAGATGAGATCATTAAAGCAATGAGCATGAGCCTGGTGGAGCTCAGAGGGGCAGTTGACACATACCGAGAGTCAGGCACAACTAAACAACAATAACAAAATGACAGATTTTTAAAAAAAATTCTTACAGTGACATTGACGTTTGCCATTTTTACCTATCAATCAGCCATTTTGGATCCATTCACTAAATTGACAAGTTCAGTAATTTGTTTCTCTTTCTAATTTGTTGCTTTGCAAGAGTGATGGGTGCCATTTCACTTTGTATTTTGGAAGCCTATTGCTGGTGCGTCAGAATCCCTTTTTTTGTTGTTGGAAACTATAAACCTCATGAAGAGCCTGCTGGAGTTATTTGTTAGAGAAATGCCCCCTGAGCTTTGTTCAATTTCCAATCAAGTACTAGTAGATTGAAACAGTGTTGAAAAATCAGTTCTTTTATGTAGAGGTTTTACCTCAGAGTTTTCTGAATGTTGCATAATGTGTTTCCACCATATGGCTTCTGCCTTTATTTGGGCTTGTGATGCCTCATTGAATTTAATTTCTAATTGATTTGTTTGTTCTTGTTTGTTATTGAGTTGCTTTGTAGATTTCTTTGTGAAATGTTGCAGCAAGATATTTGTACAAGACCTCATTATTTGTATTAGTAAAACATGATGGAGCTTTGTTTTCACAGTCCACTGTAAAGAGGAAAGAGAAATACTCATCTGTGTTATTAAAAATTCTCCAGGAAGAGCAGAGAGGTATGTGCATTATTTGTTTTAGCTTTTACATATATACCCAAAATCTTCCTCATCCAAAAAAGAAAACAGCAGAAATATCACTAAAATATTGATAAGAAAGGATTTTGTCATCATTGCTCAAAATGACTTAAGTACTACAGTACTGGAGAAAAAAAAGGATTTACGAACTAGAGTGTCTGTGCCCAAATATGTTTTATGTACTAGAGATTTGGTGCCAAAAAGGACTTACGACCTATAGATTTGGTGCCCAAAAGCATTAACTGGTTAGACATTGATGTCCAAAAGTTAGATTTCATAGTGAAAGATTGTACCGTATTAATAGTCATAGAGGTACACATTTAATCTGCACTAATCTGCACCATGTCTGGATGTGGCTGTTGAGGACAATTGTCACTTTACTTGTGCTAGATCTTGCTTAGACAACAATCAAAATATATACACAATGACACCCCAAACTACAGATACTGGGGTATATGAAACTACAGAAATAAGGAGCAGAATGAACAGGTGAGAAAAATAGTTAAAAAGTACAAGGCTTTTTGCTGCCTGATGGAATTTGGTGTCATGGCCACAACCAAAAGAGAATTGATGGTATGAAAAAAGTTTGGATTCCCATGTATAGTTTGCAGGTTTGGGAAAACACTAAGTTTCAGAAAAAGGGTGGAGGAAAATGATTAAAAGGTATAAGTAAGTAGTACAGAAGTGTTTAAATATATTACACATAATTCTTTAATTTGGTATGGTAGCACAATGTAGATGTTAGATAATATAGAAAAAAATCAAGAAGTGGTCCATCATGACCCCACTTTCTAGAGTTTGGCAAAAGCCTCAACAATTCTAAAGATTTCCATCTAGATCCACATCAATTACTGTGTCGTCCTAAGACATTGGTTCTCAACAGCTGGTTGACATGGACTGAGACATTATCTGCTTGTCTTCAGGAGCACAGAACGATGAGGAAAGTTCTAACACTTTACTACCATTAGTCACAGTCATATATACAATTATTGATGAACGTAAAGGCAATTAAAATGTACTCTATCTAAGTCTGTACAAAACTAGATGTAAATTTAGTAGGTCCCATGTATTATTACCCTATTCAAAAAGTTCTGGATTTTCAAGGCAGGCCCCATGAGCCCAATAAGACAGACAGCCAATCCCTAGATCAAAAAAGGTTTAGTGTCATTGCTCTAAGATACTCAACAGTTTCATTTAGTTTAGACTTTCAGCGATTTTGAAGGAGCCCATCAAAACATTCATCATTGTCAAGTGGTCCAACAATGACTCTTATCAAGTGGAGTTGCTTAGACCATCAGAACATTTCAAGCAATCCATCAAGACTTCCACCAAACTTCTGTTAAATCCCTCTGCCAAGATCATCAGCAATATTCAAAAATACAATAAGGACCCTCCGTTATATTCAAGTGACTTACCAAAATGTTCATAAGTAATCTAGCAGGACCCTAAGCAATATTCAAGAATACAAGAATTTGTGTAGACCATCCCTACCTTAAAGAACATGTCATCCAAAGCATCAATGATGGTACAATAAACTAACCAAACATAAACTGCCATCACTTTAAGGCATGATCTTTCCTGTGTCCACCCATTCATGTATCCATTCATCACATTTAATCTGTTCACACTAGGATGTGTTTTTGATAAGGATATATTAAGCATTTGTACTTTTTCAAACAACCTAAACATATGTTTAATGTTGAAAGAATCAGTAATAATTGTGAACATGTGTCAAGGTGGGGTCTCTACATGAAAGTGTTACTCTGTGTCCTTTGTATGTTTGGGACCAGTATAGTCTATATTTACATTAGTAGGACCTGTATCTATAATTTAAACCAGTGAATCAGTTGGTTCTGCATGCGTGCGTATAAGTTGGGTTAGTGTTTGTCACTTGGGTCTGTATGGGTTTTTCAGTACGGTATGCGGATAAGTGAGTCAGTTGGGACTGTGTGTTCTTTGTGTCATTGTAATTGTCAGTTGGGTCTATGTGTGTGCCAGTTGATGCTGTGAGTATGTCAGTTGGCTCTGTCTGCTTTAGTTTTTTATATTTTGTATGCAGTATGTACAGATACAATCAGCTTGTGTACATACGTCCATAAGCGTAGCATTGATATAGTTGCTAGTCTCTCCATCCAATGAGATGAGGAAGGGAAGGCAACGGTCCAGTGGTAGGACATCCAGAGTACGGTTCTTGTCATGGTTTCGCGGTAGGAGCCCAATGCTGCAATCTTCTGGTCTGGCTCGCGGGGTCACAATGTTAAGGGTCTGTGGGCAAGTAAGTGCAAACCAGTATATTTAGTATTACAAGGTTCTGTATACATAGTTTCAATATTATCCCATTGAATTGTGTGACTTTGGCATAGCATTAAGGAATGCATGACAAACCTGAAATTCATCTTTGATTTGACTGCTGTTGGTTTGTGGGTCCAAACGACTGATATTATAATAGACTGAGCGGAATTCACACACTGGGATTGCGGTGTTACCGCATAAACAGGCTTCTAGGATAGCATCATGGACAAATACATACTGCTCCTGTGGGATAGGAAAAGGGACTTGTGTTAGCTGTAAAACCACATATACACACCAATGTTGTCATGCCACAACCTGCCAATGACACTGCAACCTCTCATTCACTTAAAATCTCTTCTCATTTTCATATTCCCAGATCTTACTGCTTGCCAATATCAAAATCTCCTTCAGCCTCCAAAATTTCAGCTGCTCCATAAGAACTCAGCAGTCCAAGGATATACAAGGCTGCGATGTTGGGGAAATTGTAACAGCTATGGTCCCTGACTCTACTTAACCCTTCCCCCATAGTTTGCTTTTCCAGAACAACATATCTTTATTTATTACCCTGTTGAATGATTATTAGTTTTGGAAAGCAGATCAATCAATAAAATAAACATAATTATAATGAATGAGATATTATAATTGTGAGTATATATATTATATATATATATATATATATATATATATATATATATATATATATATATATATATATATTTGTGGTCGGGTCCCTCTCTCTAGCTCTGCCTCTTCCGTGGTAGGGGCCTTATTCAGCCTTCATAAGCACTTCCTGTCCTCCTCTCCTTTGCACACTCAGTTCATTCTGAGTTTGTGCCTGGGGGATGCTTCTTCTCCTCCCTTGCTTCTCCAAGCCTGTCCCTCATGCTTGTCTTGTTGCTTTTTGGCCACTTTATGCTTGTCTCGTCTGTTTTTGGCCCATTTCATGCCTATTTCCTTAGATCTCTCATGCACTTGCCTTTGTCTGACCTCCTGCACCAATGGCCGCAGGGGCTTTACTCCGCTGGAGAAGGAGTCATGGTATCTACTAATCTTTGCCCATGTCCAAGATATCGCTTTTTGGCTTTCGTGCCCACATGGAATGATCCTGCCCAAGTCTGCTAAATAACAGTCACATATCAGCCTTTGCAGGCTCCACCCTATCATTCTGGCCAATCGGTGTCCTTGCCCATGTCCAAGGACACACCCCTTATAACCTTCACAGACGCCCTCTTACACTTAGATGGTATTTTTTGCAGGTTTTCTTTGCATCGAACCGACAACTAACCATCAATCCTGAATCAGCCTTCCTCGATTATTTTTGGCCTTTTACTAACACGCTCTCCTTACTTGGAGCCTCATAGTAATCTGACCCAAATGAGCTGCCCTTGCCCTTGCCCAAGGACTCATCTGGCCCTCTAAGCAGGCCGGATGTCAGTTAGCTCCTGGTAGCTACCTCGCTACATTATTCCACTTGTCTGAAAGGGCATTACATAGCTAGAGAGCAATGGTAAAATCCGACAGACCGTTGAGAAAGGGCCCCTCCCACAAACACCAGGTATTTTTAATACTTGGACATATATATAAACATATGCAGACATATGTCTCATGCTGTCTAGTTGTTCTAGGCTGATGCTGTATTAAGCAGGGACTTATACTGATACTTATAGTTTAGACGTATCAGATAACAAAATGGTAATAAGTATTTTATTTAAGCGCTCTAGGTCCCCTTACAGGTTGGACATCTCATTGTGGTACCTCCTGTACACTTTGTTGGGGACCCCATCATCTACACCCTTTTACACACAACCACTTGCTAATTAACCCCTGTATAGCCATTACCTCCAAATCACTCACTTTCCCTAATCTCTCCTCCAACAGGTCAAATGCTATTACATTCCTATTTTCACCTTATACTTGTATTGCTTACTTTCTTTTATGTCTATTCTTACCTACTCCCTCTCCTTGCCATCCACTCTCCTTTCTCCATTGCCCTCTTTTATTTCCTCCCTGTCACTTCCTCCAATCAGTGCCTTCCCCTTTCTTCCCAGCCTCTTCCTCACCTCAGTTTGCACCATGTTGACTCTCTGTGCTCGGAGTTCTCTCACACAGTTGAATATGTCCACCACTCCTTCATTCTCTGCCATGTCCAGCATAATATCAATAGCTATGAAACAGCCTGTCCTTCCAGCCCCAGCACTGTGGAATAAAGAACCAATTAATATTAACCATTGACACAGATTACTGGGATACTTTAACCAATTAGGAGTAGGAGGGCAGAATGGGTACCTGCAGTGCACAGTGACAGGTCCAGCATCTGGAGGATTGAGGAATTTGACCTGTCTGACAAAGCCAAGCAGCCCAGTGGCGTAGCAGGGAACCCCGTGGTCTGGCCAGCTGGTGAAATGGAACTGGCGGATCTCCCGGATATCATGTGAACCTTTCTGAGAGATCCAGAGCACAGTGTGACACCCTGTGTAAATTCCATATTAACCCACCCCAATCACCTTTAAACCACACAACATAAATTATAATAATTTTCACTATAGAATAGTCATTTTTCTCTTGCACCACTACATATCTGCAATCTCATGTCTCAATACTTCCATGTAATCTTTTGCATTCTCCTTTTAGAGCATTTTTTAACTATTATCTAATTTTTATAACTTGGTATATTAAATATTTTTGTTCTGCTCAGAGTAATGTTCATAAAACATTTCATATAACATGTCACCTAAAAAAATAACAGTTTGTCAACTTTTTTTTTACTGTTTACTCTCAAATGTGATGCTATCTTTCACTTATGAGACATAGCAATTATGCATTCTGGGAGTTAGCCCACACCTCCATAGCTTTACTAGGTATATTAAAATATGAAGTGTTTATCGTTAAACACATCTTAATTTTCACTAACTACCAGACACAGACATGCAACAAGTATATATACAGACTGTGGGCCTTATTCTATTGGCCAACTCGTCAATTTATACACACTTAAACTGCTGTTAATTACTCACAATCCGGGTTATGAGTTACGAGCCCACAATTACTACGGGCCAGCCAATTTGGCCTTAGAAGTCCATTGGTTTTAGTACAGCTCAAATATAGCTCTAAATAATTAAAGTTACACAAAATCGATATTCTATTAGAGCCATAGAACTTGCTCACAAATGAAGTATGACCCGCAACTGAAAATAGTATCAAGTTTCTAGGGCTTTTTTTGAACACTTATTATTCTTGTAGCAGCAATTAAACACACAATATTGTACTTTAAAAACATGGGAAGGCATGGAAAGACATTAGAATTGATTGCACAACAGTCTCAAATGCTTGAGTAAAATGAGTAATTTCAATCCTGGGACTAAAATATACTAAAACAGATGATTTAATGCATTTTATAGAATGCTAGATTGCTTGATTGTGAGCCCAAATTAATTTTAAGCCTTTGATTGCAGATTACATCTAACTTCCATATTTTACTGACGTCATGATAATGGTTTCATTTACTATTGGCTGTGTCAAAGAAGTAAATTACAGACTTGCCTAAATATTGTCAGATCATATGATCACACCCCCTGAAATCAGACTTAAAAAGTAAATGTTTACAAGGTTAGGCTTAAGAAGGTAAATTAAGATCTTGAATCAATAGAATACATATAAACATTTAGATAAAAAAAAACACCTGCTGTCAAATTTTACGGGTTAGAGGCATTTGCAGGCTTCTAATAGAGTGCTCAGAGGGCTCAGTTTCTCTCTAGAGGGCTAAGTGTTTAGTTCAAGAAGGGTGAATTATTGCTGATAAAATGTAAATTAAAGGAGTTTAAACAATCTTTTTTTAATAAATGACACACTGTATCATCAAGAAGAACTCATAAAAACTCTCACAGTGTTTAAGATGTGCTCTTTTAATCACATTATAAAAATATTGGCATTCATGCATCTTTAAAGGGACTGAGCAAAGGTTCAAGATTTCTTATAATATAAAACTAATAAAAACATATTTTCTTAACAGACTACTGTGGTTTAGAAAAAACTAACAGATAACAAACTAGAATCTTTAGCAGTTGTGTAGCATATGAACATAAAAGTATTTGTAGAGAAAATCTAAATTTTAGCAGGTTCTTTTAGTGCACGGAAGCTATCATGACAGCTATGTTTTCCAGTTCAAGCCATTAGGGGGTATGTGTCAGGAAGGAGAAAGTGTCAGATTTTAAAAGCTAAATTATTTAAAAATAATGTACCCCACTCTGGAATAGATAAAAAATAGTAATTTATAGCCTTCACTTTTTTCTATATGGTTCTCTGAATATCCTAATATGAATTACTTTCTCAGAAGGGTGTGTGCTTGCAGACTAAGGAGCTTTCCAGTGGACCTAATGAATGCACTTGCAATTGTAGATGCCACATTCTAATTGTGCAGATAGAAAAATCCTGTGTAATCAAAGTCTCCTCCCACCTCAGAAGGTTGATTACTAGAACCTAAAATGGCTTATTAAACAACATCAAATTTGCAAATAAAAGGTAGTAAATTAGAAGCTTTACTATAAATACATTCTGCCTAATTTTAAATGTCGTTCCTCAAGACAGAATATTCAAAATATTTTAAATATATGGCTACTGTGGCCCTTTGAGCATGCGTAGACCCCTGTAGTAAAATTAACAAGCAAGGGATAAGTGAAAGAACTACAAAGGCTGACTGATAGGCATAAAATGTTACATTCAATTGATACAATTCTTTATATTACATATGGTTCTAAATTATTAATATTGGAAATGTTTCTGTATGCTTTAGTTTCTAGGTACATAAGAGAATGGGCTGACTTTATATGTCTCTTGGTTCATATTTCCCAGAAATATCTCAATTTCTCAACTCTAAAAGCTAAAACAATTCTGGGTAGTGTTTATATATTGGTTGCATCTGTTGCTGTATTATAGAGAAGTGATTAGATTAGCTAGTCCATACCTGAAAGCAGTGTGCTTTACTCTATTACAGCTCTTTTGATTTTATTGGCAGCCCTTTGGGAGACAACCAGCGGCAGACATGGAACTGTAAATATACTTGTTTGTGAAGAGGAAATTCTACCGAAGTCTTTGTGCCGAATGCTGCGCACTGCATTGTTTTGAAGCTCTATTCATCTTTTACTTGGTGCATTAGTAAAAAAGGCTCAATGTTTTATGATGGGTGAAAGTCTGTCTTTAATTGTTATCACGGTTATTTATAATGCACCAACATTTTATGCAGTGTAATACAGTGCCTAATTTGTGGGTGGTTAAAGGGGATACTGCAGTTCAAAATTTAAAACATACTCTTGTGAAGAACTGAACTTCAAATATATCAAAAAAATCAATAATTGTCATCAAAAAAGAGGATGGTGGATGTGATTTGATGTTGGAAGGTGGAGGATTTATGGCTACCTCACTGAGAGGGTAGTAGATATGTTGAATAGTCTTCCAGTGGAAGTGGTGGAGTCAAGCACAATTAGGGACATGGAAGGATTCTGGGTTTTACTAGGTATTTATATATATATATATATATGTGTGTGTATTTATTTACTATTATGTACTGTTTTTTCTTAAGAAGCAACTATAAGCTCTGCTTTTACTGCATAAAATCAAATAGTTCCTGTATGGGTCTGCCCTCTACAGCATATGTAAGCACAGACTCTGTAGAGATGGATGTGCAGTGTAATGCACTCATCTATCAGGTATCACACACCTCAGCAGTATGTTTTCTGAGACATGGTCACTGATAGACTAGCAGCCCCATTAAATTCGAGCTATGTGTTAAAACGTAGCCCGTATTGTAGCTCTTAGGACCTACTGCTATTAAAATAGCCCTGTAACGACTTGCGGGTTAAGACGCAGCAAGGCGGAAAAAAGCCTACGGGATGAGCAACGTTGAACTTTGCGGCTGTAAATCCGTTGATCTGTCAAACCCTTAACCGCTACTATTCCAGATACACTATTAAATTGCAACAAAGTCACTCCTGAGCAAGCCTGTAACACGCAAATGGAGCCCAAAGTCCAACGAGTGCTGGAGAGGACTCGCAAGGGGGGGCAAATAAAAACACACTACTGTACTAATATTAAAAGGGAAAGTGATGTTAAGTCTTAAAATTAATAGCACAACATTCTCAAGGCTGCAAATCGGCCCAGAAAAATACTTTATTTCATGTATAATATGTGTGTTATATCAATCCCAGCAATCAATGTGTTAATACATATACTGTAACTCGCATGTGATAGAATATTATATTTAAGGCTTTATTAATATTGCATCATAACTGGAATGTGGGTCCGATCGTAAATCATAATTGAGCCCCGTAAGACTTTGAAATCCACACTCCATTTTTCTGTGACGCAATTGTGACAATCTCTGTTTCCATTGGCTCTGTCTAAACCCATAACTAAGGGTTTGACGAATTTATTACATTCAAGCCCGCAAATCCGACGGCCGATAAATGGTTTACAGGTTTACGTCTCTAGCTTGTAGCTCGCAGCCCGTTCTAATTTAATAGCACAGTCACTCTGACAAATGTCAAGCCCGCAGCCGTTGCAAGCTTCACGTTGGAGTTACTGACTTCAAATTTAATAGGGCTGTAGGACATTACACTGCATATCCAGCACTACAGAGTCCATGTCTACATACACTGCAGTGAACAGATCCATACAGCGACTATTTATTTTTATTGCTCTCTAAAATCTTTTGCTGTTTATCAAATTAATTCAAATCAAGATCTTATGTAAAAAAAAAAATCTATTAAATCTATCACTAATATACATTGTGAAGTGTGCGTAACGCTCCAGGGGAGTTCGTGCACACTTTACAAACTATTTGTACTATTTGACACAGGGGAGGGAGAGGGGGGAAGAGACACAGAGAAGGGAGAGGGAGGGAAGAGATACAGGGGAGGGAGATGTGGGGAAGAGACAAAGAGGAGGGAGAGGGAGGGAAGAGATACAGGGGAGGGAGAAAGGGGAAAAGAGACACAGGGGAGGGAGAGGGGGGAAAGAGACACAGGGGAGGGAAAGGAAGGGAAAGAGACACAGGGGGAGGGAAAGGAAGGGAAAGAGACACAGGGGGGAGGGGGGAGAGACACATTTCTCACTTCTGGCTGGCCTACCCACCACCCGTCTATCCCCCCTTCAATCCATATTGAATGCCTCTGCTAGACTCATCTACCGTACTAAAAGCTCTGTGTCTGCAGCACCTCTCTCTCAATCACTCCACTGGCTTCCCACATTCACCAGAATAAAATATAAAATCATGACCATAACTTACAAAGCCCTCAACAACACTGCACCCCCCTTATATCTCTGCTCTCATCTCCAAATATTCCCCCACCTGCTCTCTTCGCTCTGTTAATGACCTTCTTCTTTCCTCCTCTCTCATCACCTCCTCCTGCTCCCGCCTTCAGGACTTTTCTCGAGCTGTCCCTATTTTCTGGAACTCCTTGCCTCGCTCCACTAGACTATCCACCTGCTTCAAATCCTTCAAAACCTCACTAAAAACACACCTGTTTAAAGAAGCCTGTAACCTGCCTCCTTAACATACACACTGCATATCACACCCTCCTGTACTACACCCAAAACCTTTAGCTTGTAAGTCTGTGAGTTTTCAATCTTGCACAGTGCTTTGTGGAAAGCACTATGGACACCGGATTCTAACCTCAAAGACAAGGCCCTCCATCTTTGTAATGTGTTAATATTGTTTTGCCTTGATCACCACTTATGTATAGCGCTAGGGAATATGTTGGCGCGTTACAAATAAACAATATTAATAATAATAGCAGAGAAGTCAGACACATTGGGGTCCACTGGAGAAGGAACCGGCAACCCACTCCAGTATCTTTTCCATGAAAACCTTATGGATTAGCACAACATGTGCCTGGTGTGCTGTGGTCCATAGGGTCACAGAGAGTCGACATGACTGATTGACTGAACAATAATAATACCCATCAAATGGTAAGTGTTTTTCAGGACATTAATTGTTTTGAGCTGGAAATAGTTAGGTGTGGTGCTTTATAACCTATTTTGGAAGTAAAGCACTAATTCCAGTCAGTAAAGTTACATTTACACAGAATTAGAAGCTTTGTTTACCATTTGTAACATTTCCTGCTATGCAGTAATGTCTAAAGGACCACTGTGGATTGAGAAAAAAAATGCAGACATTAGCAGCGAGAGTATTTTTAGGTAAAATCTTTATTTTAGTACACACTGCTTGTACATGAAGGATGTGATGTTTGTGTATTGCTCACTACCTATTTGCTTGAAGACAGAGTGGGTTTGAGGAAGGGGAGGGGGATTTGTTAATGGGTTGACGGATTAAGATAAGGTATGTGCGTTTCACACCTTCCCTCATGCTCCCATAGTCATTGTGTTTGTCCTGCTCTGTAACCACCCTCTTGTGCCTAGAAAAGTATGACGGTCCTGGCAGCTTCCTTCTTTAAGAAGAATCTTTTAAAATTAAGATTTTTTTTCTCAAATTGCTTTTATGCCTATAGCTTACATTTGTGTTGATATTGTTAGTTTGTGGCATATTTCCCAAACGTGATTTTTTTTGCTATATACAGTGGTCTTTTGCCATATAAACATTACAAAGATATGTGATTTCTATCTTTAACATGTTAGTTTACATTCCGACAGCCTATGTAGATGATTGTGGTGCGCCTTTAAGTCGTGCAGCTGGGCTGGAGCACTTACCTTCTGCACAGTGAATGTTCTTATCACGTATTCGGCCAACGGCTCTGTTTCTATCAGAGATACCTTGATGTCCCCATATACCTCAGTGTCATCCGGCCAGTACCGCACGCACTTAACCTGCAAATATCAAAGTGTCAAAGGGCAGCATGCTAAGCCAGCACAGTACCACAAATATTTCATTTAATTTGTTCCAGGTGTCTATAGGTGGATGTTACTCCGGTCTCCATACTAAATCCCAATACATAACACCTCATTCCCTTTTTTATTGGACACAGGAAATTTTCAGTTACTGCCCCAAATGCTCATACAAATAAATAGAATTGCAATTGTTTTTTTATTAGAAATTTGGAGTTAAAGGGACACTGTCAACCACAACAGGAAGTTCATTTCATCTTAAACAGCACGGAAAGCTGGCTATACATTGTGCTAGCCTTTTTACTCTGCATCAAATCATTCTTGAGAAATACAGCATTATTTTTGCAGCTAATGCACAAATCAGTATGTTAATTTGTCTTCATAGGAGTAGGGGAAGGAATCACACTGAATGACAACATTGGGTGTCATTGTTTTGGTCACTACAGAGACAGACAAGCAAACTATAAGCCTATTTAGCACAAAAAAGCAGCTAGTTCATGAGGAACTGCATAAAATTGCAGCACAAATAATAGTGAATTATTCAGTAATGGCCCATTCCCCCCAAAAAATCTATCTATCTATCTATCTATCTATCTATATATCACCTATCCTAAATGTTCTATGTCCTCTAAAGTCAGTAACTTGAAACATGGGTGAAAGATAGTACAGTTTGAAAATGCCACATTTGCATTCAATTTTGTGTTATCTTATCTTTATATTACCCATAAATGTCAGTGCGCACATTCTATCAGGATAGCAGTCTCTAGCATGTACAGTATGTAGGAGTGACATCAAGGATGTCTTTATGTCGCAGACTATGAACATTTTGTGTCTGTCTCTTTGGAGTGGAAAGAAAAGTTCTGATTGTTTTTAGGTAGTGTCACTGAATATCACTTACCCTTCCAACCTCCACCAGGTTTGTCACCATGACCACACTGATGGAGTTCTCCTGCCAGATCATCCTCCAAAAATCTTTCACTGTCTCCTGCATGGGACCTGAGAAGGAAGGACACACTTCAATAGAAATGGCATCAAAAGGCCCATAGCTGCTTCTGTCTGTGTCACCCTGCAGTGGGAGGGACAGGCACCATGTCAAATAACTTATATATGTGAATTCTTGTGGTTTGTCTGTGTCACTCTGTGATGGGAGAAACAAACTACACGTCACATAGATGTCTTCTATGTCGACCTGTGGTGGGAGGGACAGCATCCCTCTATTTGTGTGTAGGGGTATGAAAGGACTGCTTGGGTTAAAGACCCTGTGCTTACCTTGTGTAGCTATATAGTGTCGAGGACGGTGATAACCCTAAAACAAACAGACAGAGTGATGGTGAGCCAGTAGATATATCAGAAGGGACGCTTTGTAACAGATTCTCCATGACTTACATCCACATAATTGGCATTGATGTAATCTGAGTGAGGATCTCCATCTACCAGCTGGAGCCGGACCCGGGAATGATCATCTGCGAAGAGACAGAAACATGTCACATTGGGTCACTGCAAGGTCAGACACAGAGTGACAGCCTGGAATTGCCCATGTCACACTTTGTGACGAGATTCAGAGACAATGACACTTGTCACCGCTGGCAAAGTTACTGACAAAGTCAATCACAAAGTCACTATCACTGACACAGAGAGGACACAGTTATCAGATAAAGTAAGAGCAATGAGAGGACATTAGAGGGATGAAAACAAAGAAAGCATTACAGAGGAAGGGAAAAGAGAGATACAATGTGAACACATGTAGGCAGAAGCGAAACGGGAGAGGGGTAGGAAAAAGTGGTGAAAGGCAAATTAAGGACAAGGAAGAGGGAAAATTGTGTGAGAGGCTAAAATGGATTCTAGCTCCCTATTTTTATTGCATTGGATCAAGACTTGTATGACTGTAGATCACTATTTGCATCCATATACTGTACATCACTATATATCTTTATTTGGATTGAAATGTATATACATATCATTATTTCTATCACTGTAGATATCCACATATTACTATAGAAATTATTTGTTCCATTGCTACTATTTGCATCACTATTATTTTTCATGAGCCCTAGGTTGACCTTCCTTCATTCTACTCCAGTGATAAGTTAGCTTAGTAGTAAAACATCTGACTGCTACCATACAAGAGACTGTTGTCCAGGTGGCAAGATTACATTTACACTCACATGAGATGATATTCCCATATCTGTTCTTATTTCGGTTCTCGTCTTCCTTGGCAGTATCCCAGGATGCCGTCTGACCTTCAGGGAGAGCCTATCAATAGAGATAAATATAATGAGTTAAAAATGGCAAACAGAGGAATGTACAAGTTGCTGGCTCCGGCCATTTCTCAGGTTGCATTACAATTTTGACTGTATCTAGTGGCATGATGCTCCATGCATCCACTACTCTTCATCACATGTTTCCCATTCCCCAACTGTGATTTACTTCTGAAAAGATAATGGTGTTTCTTTGCTGTGCACACTGATTATTGTACAGATGAGCGGGGGAGTGGTTGTGCCTGTATTAATATACATAAGTGTGTGACTTGTGTGGGGGTGTTTGCATCTGTGATTTACTTCTGAAAAGTAAAATATTTTTTGCTGTGAGTACTGATTATTGTATAGTTGAGTAGTCAGAACCTAATATAAACAGGGGAAGGAGCGAACTTGGGAACTTGCGAACAGTTCTAGTAAAAGTGCAGTCACAGTATAAGTGTGGAAGTTTAAATGAAAGGAGGGAGTTCAGTTAAACACGGTAACCCTGTAAACTCCCTTTATTCAAAAATATATTTAACTCATATTTGAAACAAATCTGTTGTTTGTACTACCAGTACTACCAGTGCCACGTGCTTGCCCAGGGAGTCAGAAGGAGCTTAGGGAAGTTAATGTGTGGCTAAAAAAGTGGTGCACTAAGAAGAATTTTAGGTTTTTAGAACACTGGGCTGAATTCAAACTTGGGTACAATCTCTATATCAGGGATGGATTGCACCTTAATTATGAGGAACCTTCTGTGCTCGGTGAAAGGATGGTAGACAGGCTGGAGAAGTTTGTAAATTAGTAGGTGGGCGTTAGAGACTAGATAGAAGTAATGGGGTAGAAAGAGTAGAGGGGGTAAGGAATGAAGGGAGGAGGGGAGGAGGATTAGTATAGTCAATATGGAGGTATTGCTAAGTAACTCAAGTGCAGTGGTAAGCACTTCAAAACTGCAGACTCATAACAACATAAGGTGTATTTTATTAGCAGAAAATGAGAAATTGGATTTAATAGGTATTACTGAATCGTGGTGGGTTGACTCCCATGACTTGACAGTTCATTTGGATAATTATAATCTATTTAGGAAAGATAGAGGGCAATGGTAAAATAGGAGGAGGGGTTTGTCTGTATGTTAAGCCTGAATTTAAGCCTATAGTCAGAGAAGATATACATGGTGGACCTACTGATAAAGTTGAATGTTTGTGGGTAGAGTTAAATAGAGGAGGAATACATTCTAAAATTATATTGATATGAATATTCCATAATCCCCCAAATATAATTAAAAATGAGGAATTATTATTTACAGATTGGAAATGCAGCTAAGCATGAGCAAGTTCTAATAATGGGTGATTTTACCGACCCTGAAATAAACTAGATGAATGAGACCAGCAGTTCAACTAAAGGGAGCAGGTTCTTGCGTACACTTAGAGATGATTAACTGGCCCAGTTTATGCAATAATCTACTAGAAATGAGGCTATCTTGGGTTTAGTCAATATGAATAATATTGAAAAAATGTTGAAATAGGGGAACCTTTGGGAAACAGTGATCACAAAACAGTTTTATTAGAGATTGGATTAAGAAACAAAGCTGTAAGGGGCCAACATAAACTCTTAATTTTAAAAAGGACAGATTATAACGGTCAGGGAGCAATACAACGTATAGACTGGGACAAAGAACTGAGCATAAAGGGACAACATCCAAATCCATACTAAATATATATATACTTATCACCATACACCATATGGAAATAACATTAAAAAGGAGTAAATAACATCCTATGTGGCTTAACAATGATTTAAAGATCAAGATAGAGAGTAAAAAACAGGCTTTTCAATTATACAAAAAATAGGGATCAGACAAAATTAACAAAAATTGCAAAAGGGACTCTATTATTAGGAAGGTAGACAGGGTAATTTGTCACCCAGATCCCAGCAATCGAACAGTTTGCTGTCTCCCGGGTGCTCGGGTTCGGCATGTTGTGGATCGGGTGGATAAATTATTGGGAGGGGCTGGTAATGAACCGGCGGTCTTGGTACACATTGGTACCAATGACAAAGTTAGTGGAAGATGGAGCGTCCTAAAGAATGATTTTAGAGAATTAGGGAATAAGCTTAAAGCAAGGACCTCCAAGGTAGTATTTTCTGAGATACTACCAGTGCCACGTGCTAGCCCAGGGAGGCAGAAGGAGCTTAGGGAGGTTAATGCGTGGCTAAAAAAGTGGTTCAGTGCAGAGGGTTTTGGGTTTTTAGAGCACTGGGCTGACTTCTCACTTGGGTACAATCTCTATAGTAGGGATGGATTGCACCTTAATGATGAGGGCGCTTTTGTGCTAGGGAATAGGATGGTAGAACGGCTGGGGGAGTTTTTAAACTTGTAGGTGGGGGGGAGGGACTATATAGAAGTATTGGGGTAAATAGGGTAGAGAGGGAAAGGGATGCATTATTTACCCATGGGGGAGGAGAAGGGGGGAGGGTTACAATAGAAAGTAGGGAGATATTAATAGGGGCCTCAAATACAGTGGCAGGCACTTCACATCAGCAGAGCCATAGCAACATAAAGTGTATGATTGCAAACGCAAGAAGTTTGCCTGGGAAAATGGATGAGCTAGAAATATTAGCAGTACAAGAAAAATGGGGCTTAATAGGCATTACGGAAACATGGTGGGATGAATCTCATGACTGGACTGTTAATCTGGATGGTTATAACCTATTTAGGAAAGATAGGGGAAATGGTAAAAGAGGAGGAGGGATCTGTCTTTATGTTAAGCCTGAATTTAAGCCTATAGTTAGAGAAGATATTTATGCTGGCACTAACGGCATCATTGAATCCTTGTGGGTTGAGCTAAATAGTGGAGGAGCTAATTCTAAATGCATATTGGTGGGAGTATGCTATAAACCCCCAAATATAGCTGAAAGTGAGGAAATACAATTATTGTTACAGATTGGAGATGCAGCTAAGCATGGGCAAGTTCTAATAATGGGAGACTTTAATTACCCTGATATAAACTGGATAAACGAGACCAGCAGCTCAGCTAAGGGGAGCAGGTTCTTGAGTACACTCAGGGATCATTATCTAGCCCAGGTAATACAAGAACCTACTAGAAATGGGGCCATCTTGGATTTAGTCATCACAAGTAATATTGATATAATATCAAATGTAAAAATAGGGGAACCCTTGGGGAACAGTGATCACAACACAGTCTCATTTGAGATTGAATACAAAAAACAAAGTTGTAAGGGGCCAACAAAAACTCTAAATTTTAAAAGGGCTAACTTTAATGGGCTACGGGCAGCAATACAACATATAGACTGGGACAAAGAACTTACATGGAAGAATACTGAAAATAAATGGACAACATTCAAATCCTTACTAAATAAACATACTCATCAGCATGTACCATGTGGAAATAAAATAAATAGGAGTAAATCACATCCCATGTGGCTTAACAATGACTTAAAGATCATGATGAGGAAAAAGAAATATGCATTTAAATTATACAAGAAGGAGGAAACAGAGGCATCTTTATGTGACTATAAGGAAATCAACAAGGCTTGCAAAAGGGCTATTAGACTGGCTAAAATAGAAAATGAGAAGTCAGTTGCAATGGAAAGTAAGACTAACCCTAAAATATTTTATAAATATATTAATGGGAAGAAGGCCAGGAAGGAATCGATAGGACCATTACAATGTGACACAGGCCATCTGATAATTAGTGACCAGGAAAAGGCAGATGAGCTAAATAGGTTCTTTTCGTCGGTTTACACAAGGGAGGTACCAGTGGTTGGGACACTGCAACATAATGGGGCTACACTACCTTCACTAAATAATTGGTTAACGCAGGAAGAAATACAAAAGAGGTTGGAGAAAATAAATGTTAATAAAGCCCCAGGTCCTGATGGAATACATCCAAGGGTACTGAGGGAGCTGGGTTCTGTAATAGCCAAACCATTATATCTAATCTTTAAAGACTCGCTCACTACAGGGTCTCTACCAGAGGACTGGAGAAAAGCAGAGGTGATACCTATATTTAAGAAGGGATCTAGAGCAAATCCGGGGAATTATAGACCAGTGAGCCTCACTTCTGTAGTTGGGAAGCTTTTAGAAGGGTTAATAAGGGACAGAATACAAGAATATGTCTATTTGAACAGGATCATAGGTAGCAGTCAACATGGATTTATGAAGGAAAGGTCGTGTCAGACCAATCTAATTAGTTTTTATGAGGAGGTTAGTAGGAACTTGGATCAGGGCAACTCAGTGGATGTAGTCTTTTTAGATTTTTCAAAGGCATTTGATACAGTGCCACATGGAAGACTAGTGAGCAAACTAAGGGATACAGGAATTGCAGTAAATATCTGCTCATGGATCGAGAGCTGGCTAAAAGACAGGAAGCAAAGGGTTGTTGTAAATGGAACATACTCTGATTGGTCTAATGTGATAAGTGGGGTTCCTCAGGGCTCAGTATTGGGTCCTCTCCTTTTTAACATATTTATTAATGACATTGAAGTAGGACTCGAATGTAGTGTCTCCATTTTTGCTGATGACACTAAGTTGTGCAAGGTAATAAAATCAGATAATGATGTACTTTCCCTACAAAAGGATTTGCATAAATTAGAGAAATGGGCGGCTAAATGGCAGATGAGATTTAATACAAATAAATGTAAGGTTATGCATTTGGGAAGGAACAATAGCCAAGCAATCTATAATCTTAATGGAGCAAATCTAGGGGTATCAGATATTGAAAGGGATTTGGGAGTACTAGTGGACAACCACCTAGGTAACAGCGCTCAAAGCCAAGCAGCGGCTGCAAAGGCAAATAAAATATTAGCATGTATTAGGAAGGGTATAGAAGCCAGGGAAGAAGATATAATTCTGCCACTATACAAATCTCTAGTACGCCCTCATTTGGAATATGGAGTACAATTTTGGGCACCACCTCACAAAAAAGACATTTTAGAGCTGGAAAAAGTACAGAGAAGGGCTACAAAACTAATAAGGGGAATGGAGGGGCTAAGTTATGAAGAAAGACTAGCAAAATTAAACTTATTTTCGCTAGAAAAAAGGCGTCTAAGAGGAGATATGATTACGTTATTTAAATACATCCAGGGTCAATATAAGGCTTTGTCAAGTGAACTTTTTGTAGCAAGAGATTTTCAACTGACAAGAGGACATCCGTTGAGGTTAGAGGAAAAAAGATTTCACCTTAAACAAAGAAAAGGGTTCTTCACAGTTAGGGTGGTTAAACTGTGGAATTCTCTACCAAAGGAGGTGGTGACAGCGAATTCGATAGACAACTTCAAAAAGGGGTTAGATATATTTCTGAATAAAGAGGGCATTCAAGGCTATCCTAGATAACTAGCAAGGAATATTGATCCAGGGAGAAATTTGATCGCCAGTTTCTGGGGTCAGGAAGGAATTTTGCTTTTTTTCCCCCTTATGAGACAATTGGCAAAGTTTCAATGGGGTTTTTTTTATGTTTGCCTTCCTCTGGATCAATTAACAATAATTAACAATTAACAATAATAATAAATAGTCCAAATTAAAAAGATCAATAGAGATCTAAAAAGGTTTAACTTGATGGACTAACTCTTTATTCATTCTCCAATACTATACTATTAATAATTATTTAATCAATAATTTAATTAATAACTAATCCGCATATTGCAGATCAGAGGAGATCTTAACAGGTTGAACTTGATGGACTGAAAGTCTTTTTTCAACCTTATTTACTATGTAACTATGTAACTATGTAACTATGTAAAAGAGCTATCAGACCGACTCAAGTAGAAAATAAAAAGTTAGTTGCAAAGGAGAGTAAGTCAAACGATAAAATGTTTTTTTAGATATATTAGAAGAAGGCCTGAAAGGAAGCTATAGGAACACTACATTATGAAACAGGCCATCTGATAATTAGTGACCAGGAAAAGGCAGATGAGCTAAATAGGTTCTTTTCGTCGGTTTACACAAGGGAGGTACCAGTGGTTGGGACACTGCAACATAATGGGGCTACACTACCTTCACTAAATAATTGGTTAACGCAGGAAGAAATACAAAAGAGGTTGGAGAAAATAAATGTTAATAAAGCCCCAGGTCCTGATGGAATACATCCAAGGGTACTGAGGGAGCTGGGTTCTGTAATAGCCAAACCATTATATCTAATCTTTAAAGACTCGCTCACTACAGGGTCTCTACCAGAGGACTGGAGAAAAGCAGAGGTGATACCTATATTTAAGAAGGGATCTAGAGCAAATCCGGGGAATTATAGACCAGTGAGCCTCACTTCTGTAGTTGGGAAGCTTTTAGAAGGGTTAATAAGGGACAGAATACAAGAATATGTCTATTTGAACAGGATCATAGGTAGCAGTCAACATGGATTTATGAAGGAAAGGTCGTGTCAGACCAATCTAATTAGTTTTTATGAGGAGGTTAGTAGGAACTTGGATCAGGGCAACTCAGTGGATGTAGTCTTTTTAGATTTTTCAAAGGCATTTGATACAGTGCCACATGGAAGACTAGTGAGCAAACTAAGGGATACAGGAATTGCAGTAAATATCTGCTCATGGATCGAGAGCTGGCTAAAAGACAGGAAGCAAAGGGTTGTTGTAAATGGAACATACTCTGATTGGTCTAATGTGATAAGTGGGGTTCCTCAGGGCTCAGTATTGGGTCCTCTCCTTTTTAACATATTTATTAATGACATTGAAGTAGGACTCGAATGTAGTGTCTCCATTTTTGCTGATGACACTAAGTTGTGCAAGGTAATAAAATCAGATAATGATGTACTTTCCCTACAAAAGGATTTGCATAAATTAGAGAAATGGGCGGCTAAATGGCAGATGAGATTTAATACAAATAAATGTAAGGTTATGCATTTGGGAAGGAACAATAGCCAAGCAATCTATAATCTTAATGGAGCAAATCTAGGGGTATCAGATATTGAAAGGGATTTGGGAGTACTAGTGGACAACCACCTAGGTAACAGCGCTCAAAGCCAAGCAGCGGCTGCAAAGGCAAATAAAATATTAGCATGTATTAGGAAGGGTATAGAAGCCAGGGAAGAAGATATAATTCTGCCACTATACAAATCTCTAGTACGCCCTCATTTGGAATATGGAGTACAATTTTGGGCACCACCTCACAAAAAAGACATTTTAGAGCTGGAAAAAGTACAGAGAAGGGCTACAAAACTAATAAGGGGAATGGAGGGGCTAAGTTATGAAGAAAGACTAGCAAAATTAAACTTATTTTCGCTAGAAAAAAGGCGTCTAAGAGGAGATATGATTACGTTATTTAAATACATCCAGGGTCAATATAAGGCTTTGTCAAGTGAACTTTTTGTAGCAAGAGATTTTCAACTGACAAGAGGACATCCGTTGAGGTTAGAGGAAAAAAGATTTCACCTTAAACAAAGAAAAGGGTTCTTCACAGTTAGGGTGGTTAAACTGTGGAATTCTCTACCAAAGGAGGTGGTGACAGCGAATTCGATAGACAACTTCAAAAAGGGGTTAGATATATTTCTGAATAAAGAGGGCATTCAAGGCTATCCTAGATAACTAGCAAGGAATATTGATCCAGGGAGAAATTTGATCGCCAGTTTCTGGGGTCAGGAAGGAATTTTGCTTTTTTTTCCCCTTATGAGACAATTGGCAAAGTTTCAATGGGGTTTTTTTTATGTTTGCCTTCCTCTGGATCAATTAACAATAATTAACAATTAACAATAATAATAAATAGTCCAAATTAAAAAGATCAATAGAGATCTAAAAAGGTTTAACTTGATGGACTAACTCTTTATTCATTCTCCAATACTATACTATTAATAATTATTTAATCAATAATTTAATTAATAACTAATCCGCATATTGCAGATCAGAGGAGATCTTAACAGGTTGAACTTGATGGACTGAAAGTCTTTTTTCAACCTTATTTACTATGTAACTATGTAACTATGTAACTATGTAAAAGAGCTATCAGACCGACTCAAGTAGAAAATAAAAAGTTAGTTGCAAAGGAGAGTAAGTCAAACGATAAAATGTTTTTTTAGATATATTAGAAGAAGGCCTGAAAGGAAGCTATAGGAACACTACATTATGAAACAGGCTGTCTGATAGGTAGTGACCAGGAAAAGGCCAATTAGCTACTCTTCTTTTTAACATCTTCATTTTTGCTAAGTTGAAAAAAGACATTCAGTCCATCAAGTCCAACCTTTTAAGATCTCCTCTGATCTGCAATATGCGGATTAAATATTAAATAATTAGTTGTTAATTAATTATTAATCAATTATTAATTATTTACTTTAAAAAAAAAATATATATATTATTAATTAATCCAGAGGAAGGCAAACAGAAAAAAATAAACAAGTGAAACTTAGCCAATTGTTTCAAAGGGGGTGGAAATTAATTCCTTCCTGACCCCAGATACTGGTTATCGGATTTCTCCCTGGATCAATACTCTCTCTCTAATTATCCAGGATAACCCTGAATTCCCTTTTTAATTAGAAATAAATCCACTCCCCTTTTAAAGTTATCTATCGAATCCGCTGTCACCACCTCATCTGGTAGATAATTCACCAGATTAACCACCCTTACTGTGAAGAACCCTTTTCTTTATTTAAGGTGGAATCTTTTTACTTCTAACCTCAAAAAACTCCCTTGACAAATCTTCATACTGACTCTGGATGTATTTATATAAGGTAATCATATCTCCTCTTAGATGCCTTTTTTCTAGAGAAAATAAGTCAGGGAAGCAAATATAATTCTGCCACTATACAAATCCCTAGTAAGCCCTCATTTGGAATAGGGAGTTTATTTTTGAGTGCCAGTTCATAAAAAGGACATTTTAGAGCTGGAAAAAGTACAGAGAAGGTAAAAAAAAAATGATAAGGAGAATGGAGGGACTTAGAAATGAAGACTAACCAAATTAAACTTATTTTCTCTAGAAAAAAGGTGTCTAAGAGGGTATTATGATTATCTTTTATAAATATATCCAGGGTCAGTTAAAAGCTTTGTCAAGTGAACTTTTTGAAAAAGGGTTCTTTACAGTAAAGGTGGTTAATCTGTGGAATTCTCTACCAAAAGAGGTGGTGACAGCAGATTTGATAGATAACTTTAAAAAGATATTGGATATATGTTTATATAAATAAGGCATTCAGGGTTATCCTGGATAACTAGGGAAGAAGTATCGATCCAGGGAAAAATCAGATTGACAATATATGGGGTCAGGAAGGAATGTTATTTTTTTCCCCTCCTTTTGAAACAATTGTCAGTGTTTCAATGTTTTTTTTTCCTGTTGCCTTCCTCTAGATCAATTTTCAATTAATCAGCATATTGCAAAGCTCAGGGAAGATCTAAAAAGGTTGTTCTTGATGGACTAAAAGTCAATTTTCAACTTCAATTACTACATAACTATGTACCCCTACTATCACACATCCAACTCACCTATTTTTCCTCCTCCATTTTATTCTGTATTCTTTCTCATCACACTTTTCTCTATTCCATCACTCCCTACTATCTCTCCCTTTTTATCCCCTTATTTTCTTGTCCACCATTAATCCAATTTTCACCATTCTATCTTTTCCCACCCCATTATTTTCCTACCATTAATTAGCCACCCCATGCAGCTTTTTAATTCTCTCCACTTCATTCTTTCCCATTCACCCAATTTTCTGTCCTTTTCTATCTCATGTACTCTATTATTTCTCCTCCATTAGCAACAAACAATTAGTGACAGATATGAACCAAAAAAGCCCAAGTTAACCAGTTATATCTATATAAAAGCTCTAGTCAACCAAATATATCTACACTAGCGTATTGCCCGTCAAAAAATGACGGCAATCAGATGTGTATGTTTTAAAAGTTGTTTAGTTATTAATATACACATGGAACTGTAAGGTAACTAATGTTTTTTTTTGTGTACTACTGAAATATAGAAGTCAAATTAATAAATGAATTTACATATTTTTATGCATTGTGTTGAAGAGCTGGCAATCTGAGTTGATGTTGCTGCAGCATTAGTGGTGTGGAGCTGCTGTGTAAGCGTGCTGAATGTGTGCAGTGTAATGGTGTGCGTGCGCGAGACCAAACCGTTAGCGTAGTTGTGTAGTTCCGCATTATCCTAAAATGGCGGATAATGTGTTTTATTCGTCTTCGCAGATTATCGGTACGTGTTTTGCGTGGTTATAGTGCTGTAGCCTGCTTTTCGTTTTGTTCGTCCGTCATTTTTTCTGCGTCGCTAATTGCCAAAGTACTACGGTTTAACGGCTCGCCTTGCTGCGCCAGGCTCGCCAGCCGATGATCGCCTGCGGCGCTCATCGCTAAGCCCGCTAAAGTACTACGGTTTAACATTAAATTTGTTTGCCACACAACATGACACTACATTTGTCCCTTTTTTTTTTCTTCAAATAAATACAATTTTTTTTTTATAAAATTAATATTTTTGTAATTTGCAACTTATATTTCATCAAATGCGTTGGTTTAGGTGGGAAATCCGATGTTGCGCGAGACAAAGTCGTTAAATCTGTGTTAATGCGTAAATCTGTAATTTCTGATCGTAAAATGTACTCGCTACTGTCTTTTTACGCATTGCGCGGTTAATCCGCATCCTTTATCTCGTATTTTTTCTAACACGTACGTCTATGGCTGTGTTTTACGCAGTTCATAGTAGTATAGCCTCGTTTTCATTTTTTTCGGCAGCCATTTTTTTCTTGCTTAGCCGATTTTCGATCTTTGTAACTCGGCATAATCGCTGTAAATTGGAGTTCCAACTCACTTCCAGACGTCCTGCCTGCTTCCCCATGCTGTAAGTGACCTTTATTTTATTTTTTAGTGTGTATTTAGTGTTTTTTTTAGTGTTTTGTTTCCGCCGCTTATGTCGTAATTTTTTTCAGCTCGTATTTTTTTTGTAAGTGCTACGAAGTTACGGCTCGCCTGCGGCGCTCATCGCAAAGTCGTACGCACTGCGCAACGGAGCGTGACGACGTCTCGTAGTTAGACAATTATAATATGTGATAAAACTTTGACTTAAGTAAATAAGGATGGTCTTATGCTTAAACCAAGCTTGCTTATGTTTCTTAGCTGTGTTTGACCGTACGTTACAGTTATATCTACTACACTTTCCTGTTTTACAAGTGGATTTACCTTAAAAAGTAAAGGCTAATAAACTGCAGAGTGCACTAATTGTGCCCAGGTGAGAGGGGTGTGGCTTGACTGTTAAACTTGTATAAAAGGTTTGTGAGCTGGTTTGGGGCCTGTTTACAAGTGGATTTACCTTACAAGTAAAGGCTGATAAATTGCAGAGTGCACTAATTGTGCCCAGGCGAGAAGGCAGAAGTTAATAGAAACCGGAGAAGGGGAACTTGTGAGCTTGCGAACATTTTCAGTATCAAGTGCAATTCTAGTAAAAGCCTAGGAGTTTAAATAAAAGGAGGGCCTTCAAAGAAAAGGGAGGGCAGATTTATAGTGCAAAGGAGGAAAACTTTATATAAATATATTATATTATATTCTTTATTTTTCCCACTGAAAATTCGTAGACAATAATAATAATTATGAGTCAGTCCAGTGGCAACCTTATTCAGTGTACATCCTGTCAAATGTATGCACTACTGGAACATATGATCCAGGGTCCATACCTCTGTGACAGGTGTGAGCATGTTGCCTCTTTGGAAGCTCAAATTGAAGATCTGGAGAGGAGAATTGCAGCACTTAGTGATATTGCTCCACTGGAAAGGGAATTGGTGCTCACGGAGCACAGTTTAGCTGGGCCTAGTATGGAGGGAGGAGCTGGGGCTAGGGAGGATGGCCAGGGAGGTAGCTGGGTTACAGTTACAAGGGGAAGCAGGGGGAACAGGAGGAGGCAGGCCAGTTCTGAGTTGTCAAACACCAACAGATTTGCCAGATTGAGTGAAACTGTTGGCGATGTCCATTCAGGAATGGCAATGCCAGATAGAGCTGTTCCCTCTAACAGCCGGGCGAACAGCTCTACTGGAGAAGAGGGAGGGCAGAATAGGCAGAGCAACAGACATGTTTTGGTGGTAGGGGACTCTATTATTAGGAAGGTAGACAGGGTAATTTGTCACCCAGATCCCAGCAATCGAACAGTTTGCTGTCTCCCGGGTGCTCGGGTTCGGCATGTTGTGGATCGGGTGGATAAATTATTGGGAGGGGCTGGTAATGAACCGGCGGTCTTGGTACACATTGGTACCAATGACAAAGTTAGTGGAAGATGGAGCGTCCTAAAGAATGATTTTAGAGAATTAGGGAATAAGCTTAAAGCAAGGACCTCCAAGGTAGTATTTTCTGAGATACTACCAGTGCCACGTGCTAGCCCAGGGAGGCAGAAGGAGCTTAGGGAGGTTAATGCGTGGCTAAAAAAGTGGTGCAGTGCAGAGGGTTTTGGGTTTTTAGAGCACTGGGCTGACTTCTCACTTGGGTACAATCTCTACAGCAGGGATGGATTGCACCTTAATGATGAGGGCGCTTTTGTGCTAGGGAATAGGATGGTAGAACGGCTGGGGGAGTTTTTAAACTTGTAGGTGGGGGGGAGGGACTATATAGAAGTATTGGGGTAAATAGGGTAGAGAGGGAAAGGGATGAATTATTTACCCATGGGGGAGGAGAAGGGGGGAGGGTTACAATAGAAAGTAGGGAGATATTAATAGGGGACTCAAATACAGTGGCAGGCACTTCACATCAGCAGAGCCATAGCAACATAAAGTGTATGATTGCAAACGCAAGAAGTTTGCCTGGGAAAATGGATGAGCTAGAAATATTAGCAGTACAAGAAAAATGGGGCTTAATAGGCATTACGGAAACATGGTGGGATGAATCTCATGACTGGACTGTTAATCTGGATGGTTATAACCTATTTAGGAAAGATAGGGGCAATGGTAAAAGAGGAGGAGGGATCTGTCTTTATGTTAAGCCTGAATTTAAGCCTATAGTTAGAGAAGATATTTATGCTGGCACTAACGGCATCATTGAATCCTTGTGGGTTGAGCTAAATAGTGGAGGAGCTAATTCTAAATGCATATTGGTGGGAGTATGCTATAAACCCCCAAATATAGCTGAAAGTGAGGAAATACAATTATTGTTACAGATTGGAAATGCAGCTAAGCATGGGCAAGTTCTAATAATGGGAGACTTTAATTACCCTGATATAAACTGGATAAACGAGACCAGCAGCTCAGCTAAGGGGAGCAGGTTCTTGAGTACACTCAGGGATCATTATCTAGCCCAGGTAATACAAGAACCTACTAGAAATGGGGCCATCTTGGATTTAGTCATCACAAGTAATATTGATATAATATCAAATGTAAAAATAGGGGAACCCTTGGGGAACAGTGATCACAACACAGTCTCATTTGAGATTGAATACAAAAAACAGAGTTGTAAGGGGCCAACAAAAACTCTAAATTTTAAAAGGGCTAACTTTAATGGGCTACGGGCAGCAATACAACATATAGACTGGGACAAAGAACTTACAGGGAAGAATACTGAAAATAAATGGACAACATTCAAATCCTTACTAAATAAACATACTCATCAGCATGTACCATGTGGAAATAAAATAAATAGGAGTAAATCACATCCCATGTGGCTTAACAATGACTTAAAGATCATGATGAGGAAAAAGAAGTATGCATTTAAATTATACAAGAAGGAGGGAACAGAGGCATCTTTATGTGACTATAAGGAAATCAACAAGGCTTGCAAAAGGGCTATTAGACTGGCTAAAATAGAAAATGAGAAGTCAGTTGCAATGGAAAGTAAGACTAACCCTAAAATATTTTATAAATATATTAATGGGAAGAAGGCCAGGAAGGAATCGATAGGACCATTACAATGTGACACAGGCCATCTGATAATTAGTGACCAGGAAAAGGCAGATGAGCTAAATAGGTTCTTTTCTTCGGTTTACACAAGGGAGGTACCAGTGGTTGGGACACTGCAACATAATGGGGCTACACTACCTTCACTAAATAATTGGTTAACGCAGGAAGAAATACAAAAGAGGTTGGAGAAAATAAATGTTAATAAAGCCCCAGGTCCTGATGGAATACATCCAAGGGTACTGAGGGAGCTGGGTTCTGTAATAGCCAAACCATTATATCTAATCTTTAAAGACTCGCTCACTACAGGGTCTCTACCAGATGACTGGAGAAAAGCAGAGGTGATACCTATATTTAAGAAGGGATCTAGAGCAAATCCGGGGAATTATAGACCAGTGAGCCTCACTTCTGTAGTTGGGAAGCTTTTAGAAGGGTTAATAAGGGACAGAATACAAGAATATGTCTATTTGAACAGGATCATAGGTAGCAGTCAACATGGATTTATGAAGGAAAGGTCGTGTCAGACCAATCTAATTAGTTTTTATGAGGAGGTTAGTAGGAACTTGGATCAGGGCAACTCAGTGGATGTAGTCTTTTTAGATTTTTCAAAGGCATTTGATACAGTGCCACATGGAAGACTAGTGAGCAAACTAAGGGATACAGGAATTGCAGTAAATATCTGCTCATGGATCGAGAGCTGGCTAAAAGACAGGAAGCAAAGGGTTGTTGTAAATGGAACATACTCCGATTGGTCTAATGTGATAAGTGGGGTTCCTCAGGGCTCAGTATTGGGTCCTCTCCTTTTTAACATATTTATTAATGACATTGAAGTAGGACTCGAATGTAGTGTCTCCATTTTTGCTGATGACACTAAGTTGTGCAAGGTAATAAAATCAGATAATGATGTACTTTCCCTACAAAAGGATTTGCATAAATTAGAGAAATGGGCGGCTAAATGGCAGATGAGATTTAATACAAATAAATGTAAGGTTATGCATTTGGGAAGGAAAAATAGCCAAGCAATCTATAATCTTAATGGAGCAAATCTAGGGGTATCAGATATTGAAAGGGATTTGGGAGTACTAGTGGACAACCACCTAGGTAACAGCGCTCAAAGCCAAGCAGCGGCTGCAAAGGCAAATAAAATATTAGCATGTATTAGGAAGGGTATAGAAGCCAGGGAAGAAGATATAATTCTGCCACTATACAAATCTCTAGTACGCCCTCATTTGGAATATGGAGTACAATTTTGGGCACCACCTCACAAAAAAGACATCTTAGAGCTGGAAAAAGTACAGAGAAGGGCTACAAAACTAATAAGGGGAATGGAGGGGCTAAGTTATGAAGAAAGACTAGCAAAATTAAACTTATTTTCGCTAGAAAAAAGGCGTCTAAGAGGAGATATGATTACGTTATTTAAATACATCCAGGGTCCATATAAGGCTTTGTCAAGTGAGCTTTTTGTAGCAAGAGATTTTCAACTGACAAGAGGACATCCGTTGAGGTTAGAGGAAAAAAGATTTCACCTTAAACAAAGAAAAGGGTTCTTCACAGTTAGGGTGGTTAAACTGTGGAATTCTCTACCAAAGGAGGTGGTGACAGCGAATTCGATAGACAACTTCAAAAAGGGGTTAGATATATTTCTGAATAAAGAGGGCATTCAAGGCTATCCTAGATAACTAGCGAAGGAATATTGATCCAGGGAGAAATTTGATCGCCAGTTTCTGGGGTCAGGAAGGAATTTTGCTTTTTTTTCCCCCTTATGAGACAATTGGCAAAGTTTCAATGGGGTTTTTTTTATGTTTGCCTTCCTCTGGATCAATTAACAATAATTAACAATTAACAATAATAATAAATAGTCCAAATTAAAAAGATCAATAGAGATCTAAAAAGGTTGAACTTGATGGACTAACTCTTTATTCATTCTCCAATACTATACTATTAATAATTATTTAATCAATAATTTAATTAATAACTAATCCGCATATTGCAGATCAGAGGAGATCTTAACAGGTTGAACTTGATGGACTGAAAGTCTTTTTTCAACCTTAATTACTATGTAACTATGTAACTATGTAACTATATATCATTGTACATTCTTACTTTACTGTAAATTGTCCACTGTGCAAAATACACATCATACTCTCTTGTTCTTGCATAACTCTTCTGGAATATACTTCCCTTTTGAACTTTATTAAACCAGCCTGTCACCAGAACAAAAACGTAGAGAGAGATTGCTTTTAGTTATAAAGATTAAGAACAAGAAGTCTTTTGGTATGTTTTTGTCTTCTCTCTTTTACAATTCATTAATCCCCTCACTCCTCTTCTCTCCCATCCATCTTATTATTCTTTTTTCCCCAGTATTTTCTCATACACTTTTATTCTCCTTTCTTGCTCCGTCTGATTCACCAAATTATTTCCATCTCAATAGCCTCTCTTTTCCTAATATTTCTGTCCTTGACTTTTCATTTTCCTTCTCTGAAATTGTCCACAGCACAAGTTATGCAAACACACATTTTTCACATTAGTACAAAAATTCAATACATAGCCAATTGTCAGTGAATGGGTTAAGGGATTCTGCTAAATGGTATAACAGACACTGTCTTGCTGAGCGCAGTCTGTTGTTTTTTTACAGCTGGATCCTCTATATGGGGATAGACAGGTAATGACCGGTTAATTGGGAACGTGGCTTTGATCAGAGGTCTATTTGCCTTTAAAGGATCCAGCATCCTAATAGCGCCTAATCTCCCAGTAGAGATGCCGTGAGCACTAACAGCTAATTTCCATCCTACTTCAAAGCAGACGAGGGGAAAACAGACAGTATTATCAAACTGAGGGTGGTGGTGGTGGTGGTGAGGGGGAGTGCGGTGTGCAATCAGCATGCAGTTTATAGATATGTTGTTTCAGGGCAAAATTTCACAGCTCAGATTTTTTCTGTCATCCTTTCGCACTATTTATATTTCTGTTCCAATGTTTAAATATTTCCTCCCCATCTTTGTCCCTTTTCTTCTTTCTTATCTACCTCCTGTCCCACTATCCCCTTGGCTCTGTTCCCCAATTCCACTGTCCTTTGATTCTGCACTTTCCCATCTGCTATACTGTTTCCTTGGTTCTGCCTTTCCATCAGTTCTACTGTGACAGTGATCTGGTAATCCAGTCTGTCATTTGGCTCTTATTTTCTCTTCTCTTGGTTCTGTTGTCCTAACTTTCAAATATCAAATGCTGTCAGTGTTTCTCTGCCCTTTCTCGCCTAGGTTCTTCCACAAAATATTTTTCCATTCAACTGTACCCGTTTTAATCAGCCCCTCTTGTCCACTGTGTATTTAATTTATCCCCATTCTCACCGTCTGTCCCTGTACTCTACTCTTCCCAGTTGATCCCTGACCCTTTGGTTTAGCCCAACTTTTCTCAGTCTGTCCTAGTACTCCACAGACTTATTGGTTTTGTCCCTCTCTCCTTTGGCTGTCCCTGTACTCCACGGATCCTTTGGCTTTGCCCATCTCTTCCCAATTTGTCCCTGTTCCGCTTTAACCCCATGGTTTAGTCCCTCTCTTCCCAGTCTATCCCTGTACTCCACTGAATTTTTTTAGCCCAACTCTCACCAGCCTGTCCCATACTCTACTGACCTTTTGTTTTGTTCCACTTTCCCTAGTTTATCCCTGTACTACATTCTCCGAGTTCTTCTTCTACCCCCTAGTCTGATACTTGCTCCCTTGATTTTGCCAATTTCCTACTTTTGCATCCAGTATCTATACTCTCCGTATCCTGTTTCTTAATATCTATACTTCCATCACTGTCTTATCAATGTCAGTCTCTGTTCCTTACAATCTGTTTTGCTCTAAAACACCGTCATCTTATCTCTTTTCAAATGTCTTTATCCCCCTGTCTCTCTCCCCCTAGCTTTACCTCTCTACCTATCTCTGTCCCCTCATATCTATCTCACAGTGAAGGCACCCACTATGTGCCCTATATGTGATCAACCCTATATCACAATATGGTAGTACAATCATCACTTCACATTCCCATAATTAATGCCAGGGAGCTGCAGCGTGAAATCAAAAACTTGGAAACCGTGCCCAATCAGATAAGAGGGATATTCTGTGTTACTTAGTATGTGCAATAGCTTCAAATAGCTCTAAAATTATGTAAATCACTTTATCTGCGATTAGCTTGAGGCAGCACAGTTATTTCAAAGACTTAGTAATGTATAAATCCTCCAGAGCTGACTGAAAGGATGTCAACAACAAAAATGGCTCCCTATCAACCAAACAGTCCAAGTCTGCTACCAAAATGGCAGCATAGCAACCAATAAACAGACAAACTAAAGTATAGCATAGTTACGAAAAGTCCAAGGAAACATAACAATATAAACCCAACAGCATATTTGCCAAGATTAAATTACACATACTTGCATTGAGGCCTTTTTATGAAAAGGCTAGGGACAATAAACCTACAAGTTGAGAGACAAAATAGGGTTGCATACAGTATTAAAAGCTTATTCCATTTGAGAGATACACACTTGTATTAACTTAACTTGCATTTAAAGAAACACAGAAAAAGTATCATTGAATAATATAGATAGGACAATTTTTTGCAATTGACTTAAAAAAGTAATACTTTAATCAAACTTGCTTTCTGAGTCCATGAATTCGTCCTTTCCTTTTTGCATGTCCTTGACCCATGCATGATCCATTTAGGCTTAGATGATGAATAACGGACACGACGACTAATTGGGAGAAACAACGGGCCACAGCTTTATTTATAACAATTATATATAACAACACATAACTTTATGTACACAAAATACCGTAATACTTTTTCCGGGGGAGGAGACAGGCCACGGACAGTGACCTCACGCTTTGGGCCCTGCCCAAAGCCTCAATGCTTATGTTAAGCACGCCCTGTGAGGTAGGGCCAACACCCACTTAGGCCAGAGGGCCGGGCAACTCACCTCCCGCCAAGCCACAAAACATAGCAAAATACACAACAAAATGCCACTTCTCCGCTAATTCCTTGAATACAAAATCTCTTTTTCTCTTTTTTTCATATAACTATTTACATTTTCTTTTTTAACAATCAACCAAAATAACAGTGGGTGGGTGGGATTTCAGTCGGGAGAACACGCTGCTGTGCCAAACAGCGCGAAACGCGGATGCACGACACGCCCCCAATGCAAATGATTGGCTGACGGCCTCTCAGGCTCCGCTGGGTCACTCGACGCTACGTGCTTACCCAGGAAGAGTGTGCAGCCTCTGTGTCAGACACTACTACTAATAAGGGGTATTACTCCCTGTGGAACGAGAGAGCTAGCACATGTGCATAATGCTTTAAAGAGTTGAGTATGAGGCTGAGAACACAGCCTCACTTCCAATTGTTTACAACACGATAAGCATGTGCCAGCCCTGCTTTCCCATCCCCCAGTTAATGATAACACTTATCAGTAGTAGTAGGGAGAAGAATATTAGTAGTTATTAATGTGCATGTTTGGCAGTAAACTAGCTTTCTTCTATAGCTCCATAGAAATGCATAAGTTAATTGTAACATTTGCCCCACACATAAGTATTACAGCAAAATGCATCAACTATCATTTAGTATCTGTGCCGCGCGTCATACGCTATAAGTCATTTAAACACTTTAATACAGACACCGCTCCGTTTGACACACAGAAAAGATAATTCATTTTTGATTTTGACACAGAAGCACAGTGCCACTAATCCTCCTGCCGCATCGGCCGCACGGAATCCATGACATATATTTAAGGCCCAGTAATAAAGATGTCTGCACGCTGTGTGAGCGCCGCAAACACAGCATAAGCAATCATGGTTTTTTAAGCCTGGTTTCCTTGACAACAAATATAATTCGGGCAACGAATAAATGCAGCTGAAGCTTCTGAATCGGCTCTGATTGTAAGCAAAGAAACGCGTGGATTGTGCTAAAAATCTTCCTCCATTAATTCCCTCAATATCTCCGAATAGAAGCGTTGGTGAGAGGACTGATACATATTTATCAAGTTATTCAGTAATTCTGAGTTACCAGGGGAGAAAGGAAGAGAGAGAGAATATAGGGAGGATGAGAGAGAAAGACATGGACGAGGAGAAAAAAGATAAAGGGAAAGAACACAAGAGGAGAAGGATAAAAGAGTGTGAAGGAAAGAAAATAGAGTGAGAAAATGAGAGAAAGAAATGAGGAGGGAACTAGGAGCATAACAAAGATGGAGAAAAAAAGAACGAGGGAGAGAAATCACTAAGAATTTTAGAAAAATGGCTCAAAATAGAAGGAGAATAAAATAGAGTGGAGATAAAATGAAAAAAGAATAAAGGAGATAAAGGCAAGATAAGAGTAAAGTATGGAAAGAAATAGGACACCAGAGGAAGAAACAATGGGGAATGTAAGATAGATAGAAGAAGATAATGAGAAATATGGGAATCATAGAATTAGTAATAGAGAGAGGGGAACAGAAGGAGAACGGGGATGAGAGAGAGAAAGCGAAAAAGAATTGCGGGGAGAGAAGAGGAGAATTGGGAGATAAAGAAAGACAAAGAATTAGGGGTAGTGAGAGAGGACGGAGAGGACAACAGAAGAAAAATTAGAGGTAGGGAGGGAGAAAGAAGAATTGGGGGAGAGAGAGTGAAAAGAATAGTTAGAAAGAGAGAGCGAGAGAGTTAAGGAAAGAATGTGAAAGACGAGGAAGGGATATGTATGAAGAGAATAAGAGGCCAAAGGAAGATTAGGGAGAGAGTGAGAAAAAAAGAGCAGGAAGAAATATGAATGTAGGAAGAGAATGAGTTTGGATGAATGGAAAAGGAAGAAATTAATATAGAAGACATAATTGGAATAAGAGTGACAGAGAATGAGAGAAGAAAAAATGAGAGATAGCCATAGAGAATTAGAGAGTGCAAAACTGAATCAGAGAAAGAGAGGAAGGGATGAAAAGATGAATGAAAGAGAAAGATATGAAAGTCAAATTGAGAGAATTAGATAAAAGAATTAAATGAAAGAGAGGGAGAGTTTATGAGAATTGGAGAAAGAAACAACAGGGAGAAAACAGGGTGACAGGAAATTAGGGAAATAGTGACTAGGGAGAGAGAAACAGCAAGAAAGAGAGGAAATAAAAAGAGAAGGGGGACTAGATAAAGAGTGAAAACCAGCAACAAGACAGAAAGAGAATATTAAAAGATACTTGTGTGATAAATAAATAACAAATGTGAGATAAAGGTGATATCTTTATTGACTAACGGAGTTCAATATCAGTGCGAGCGCTCAAGATTAATAGATCTCTTCTTCAGAGCATGATGAAATAAAGAAGAGGAATGATGTGTGTGTACAGGGGGGAACTGCAATAAACATGAAACAGGAGACAGAAACAAGAAAACACTGTCAAGTTTCAGACAAAAATGGTTCTCACCAATTTCTAGATCATTCAGTTGGAGTCTTTTTCAGGTTGCATAGATCATTTCAAAAATACACTTCACAGAATAGAATAATGTAGGATTTGGATGGATCCAATTTAATTAGTACAAGAAGCTTCTAAGTCCTTCTAAAATGTACTTAAAGGACCACTGTAGTGCATTTACAATTACCTTTCCAATTATTTTTTGCATATAGTCTATTAAGTCAGTATGCAGTTTAAAATAAATAAAAGTTCATATTGTTTTTTTTACTTTTAATTTGTCTGCTTTCCCCCGAAGCAGAGTTGATTTTCTCCACCTCCTTGTGCTTTTTGAGGGTGTGTGGCCAGCTTTTCCTAGGGGTTAGACAATAATGGAGCTAGGAAGCAAACAAGAGTATGATGTCATTGGTTCCAGCACCACTACCCACACAGAGATATTGAATGTAAAAAAACTAATATTTAAAAAAATAAGGGCATTTATTGCCTTGTGTTTAAATGAATTTGGAGAGATATGTTTTAAATCAAACCACTTCTAACCTGTGGTGCTTATATATAAATTAGCAGTTAATGATGCCTCTATAAAACTGTATAACATGTTTGGCGGCTAACCATCTTGCCACTGTTACTCAATGGAAATGTAAGTCTGTGAGTTTTCAATGTTCCCATGTGCTTTAGTGAAAGCTCTGTGTACATTTGATTTTAAGCTCTCAACTTACCCCTGTATAGGGCTACAGAATATGATGGCGCATTACAAATAAAGACAATCACATATAATAGTTGTCGTAATTGTAAGTTTGTCGGTAACGCTATGTTAAAAGTTACGGGCTTGCACATGCGCAATGAGCGCCAACGGTTACGGGTTTTACAGGGGCTGCAATGAGAGCTCATTGCAGGCCTCGCGATAAACGCAGAAGGCTCGAAAGTTATGGCTTTGTCGTGGCTGCATCAAGCGCCAAAGGCGCTCATCGCGAGGCCCTCAAGACGTTGAAAAAGGCTGGCAATTAGCGCAGAAGGCCCGCAAGACTTAACTAAAACTGCCAAAAGATGCCAATTAATTAAAAAATTACTTAACTTACAACCTCACACACAGCACAGGCCTGTAAGTGAGCTTGCAAGGTAATTTGATGTCTAATTGGCATTTTTGGGAGGTTTAAAATCGGCTAAGAAAGGGAAACAAAGAGCGGCTGTAAAGCCGTAATTTAAAAAAAAAAAAGGCTCACAGCGAGGACGAAGCCCGTAAGGCTTAAACCGCTCATTGAGAGGCCCGCAAGACTTTGAAAAAGGAGCAATCGGAGCTCATCGCAAGGCAGGCAAGACTTGAAGAGGGAGAAGAAATGCACAGGGGAGGGAGAGGGGGAGAGGATGCAAAGAGACACAGGGGTGACAGACGGGCGGGGGGGGGAAGAGACACAGGGAGGGAAAGATGAGGGCACTCAGCGCGAGACACGAATGTGGCGGGTTGGACGACGCCTGCAATCAGCGTCAGGCACACAAAGTAGAGGGGGAGAGAGACTCGTGATGGGTGCTCAACTGACAAGAGGACATACTTTGAGATTAGAAGTAAAAAGATTTCACCTTAAAGAAAGAAAAGGTTCTTCACAGTAAGGGTTGTTAATCTGTGGAATTCTCTACCAAAGGAGGTGGTGACAGCAGATTGATAGATAACTTTAAAAAGGGATTGGATAGATTTTAAATAAAAAGGGCATTCAGGGTTATCCTGGAGGATTAGAGACGTTGTATTGATCCACGGAGGAGTCTGATCGCCAGTATCTTGGGTCAGGAAATAATTTTATATTTTTTCCCACCTTTTGAGACAAAGTTTCACTGTTGTTTTTTCCTCTGGATCAATTAACAACTAATCTGCATATTGCAGATCAGAGGAGATATTGCAGATCTAAAAAGATTGAACTTGATGGACTAAAAGTATATTGTCAACCTCAATTACTATGTAACTATGTAAAAGAAAAAAATTTACATGCTCAGAACCCTAAAAAGAAAATAGGTTGAATATATAAATTACGCCATGAAGTGAGTTTCCTCTGTCTTTTCTGTTTCACATGATGTTACACTGAAGGCAACAGATTCAGACAGCCAGGCATTAATTAGTGATTACTAGCAATGATCTGCAATTAGCAAGAGATATCAGATTGTCTTTAATGAGTAGATCACAAAGGCTGATTGACAAGTAGAAGTTGCAAGCGTCAATATAAGTTAATGTAGAAAAATGAATTTGTTTTATAACGTTCAGTTTAAAACTATAGTTTTATATTATACCATACTTGGAATTTCTTCCCTAAAACCAATGAGCTGAAATGTACTATATTTCCACCTTTAAGGTTTGTTCATGCTAATATTTTATTAATAGGGCTTAACACACAGTTCTCTGTCACTGCAGTGCAGCAAAACAAAACAGCTACATTTTATTAAATATATTAGGCACATGTACATATATGCATGGATAAAGTAACCTCTAGAACTCAGCTGCCAGGAGAGAAAAACAGCATTTTTTCCTGTCAACTTTTCTTTTAGCAGGAGTTTAATTTGCTATCAACACTTGTTTTTCAATTAATAAGTCACTTAATGCCGATGGAAACCTTTTAATCCGCCCCTTGCTAGAAAAAAAAAACAATTACCCCAGGGTCACACTCACATGATATGACCTTTGAAAAAACCTTTCCAGATTTAATTTTGGAAAAGACACTCACATAACATGGCTGCAGAATTGCAGTTTAGTTAACCTTTAAAAAGCTGGCACTATAAGTTGAGGCAGAAGTGACATTTTGTAATGTTTTATAGAACAAAAAAGAGAGTAGAGAAAAAGAAGGTACGAGAATAGTATCACATATATAGTTGTGGAACTTGTGATGTTGGTGACGTTTGCGATGTTGGTCACAGGACTTAGGCGCTCACCTGCGAAGCCTCGCGAAGTGAGGCGAGCCGTGTACCGCGCAGGACTTAGGCTGTAAGAGCGCCGAAGAGGCTCATCTGCGAAGCCTTGCAAAGAGAGGCAAGCCGTGTACAGCGCACGACTTAGGTTGGATGAGCGCCAAAGGAGCTCATTGCAGCCAGCGGCGCCGTCACACATGCGAGCGTCGCCCAGCAGTAGCTGTGCAGCAGCCGGGCAGCACGTAGGCCTTCAGCGCTTATTGCAGCCAGCGATACCTACACACATGCGAGCCTCGCAGAGCGAGGCGAAGTAGCTGCGCAGTACTTAGCCTTGCGAAGCACTTAACTCTAAAAACCCTAAAAACTACAATTTTACAAATATAATAACACACTCACACACAGCACAGGGGGAGAGCCAGGAAGTCTGGGAGTGAGGTTGCAAGAGATTTTTACTCATATTTGGAGGTTTTCGTCCAAAATCGGCTAAGCAAGGTAAAAAATGGCGGACGAAAAACGTAAAAAATGCTGAAACAGGATGAAAACGAGGCTGAGCAAAGCCAGGCATGCAGGACTTAGAAAATACACAACGGAAAAGATTTACACCAACAACGCCAGGCATTGCGGGACCTTGGAAATAAAACAAACAGCCTTCAGCGCGTAACACGCAAAACATTCAGCAGACACACAGACAGGGAAGGAACAGTGGGAGATGGTGGACATGGCATTCCTAAGCACAAAACTTGCTGGCTAACAAAACCTGCAATCAGCGGTTCATACAGTAGGAGGGAGGAAAGGCTCGCAATGAGCCCCAAAGGCGCTCATTGTGAGCTACGAGATAAGCACCAAAGGCGCTCATCGCAGGGCTCATGATGAGGCCTTGTGATGAGCGCTGAAGGTGCTCAGAGGAGCAAAAGCCTCACATTGGGTGGAAAACAGTATTGCCAGCCTTTCAATTTTAATCCCGTAATTTTTGACGGGTAAGTTCCTAGTTATATATGTAAAGGGCGAAAAACAGAGGGAAAGAGGGTATATGTGTACATGTGTGTAAAAAGGATATATATATATATTTGTTCTGTCCTTCAAGGACTCGTTGCAACTGCATGGACCACAGCACGCCAGACACGTCTGTCTGTGTTTCTGGTTGTGCTTATCCATAAGGTTTTCTTTGCAAAAATACTGGAGTGGGTTGCCAGTTCCCTCTCCAGTGGAAACAATTTGTCTGACCACTCTGCTATGACCTGCCCATTGTAGGTGACCCTACATGATATAACTTACAGCTTTATTTAGGTACACATTGCCCTGCACCACGACAAGGTAGCTGCCTTAGAAGGGGATATATATATACATATATATACACACATACATATACACATAAATACATATATATACACATATATACATGGCTCCTTTTAAGCATATGCCTGCTGTATTACACATCTTTAAGCAAAGGTTAAACCCAGGATGGATTATGCACAAGACAGGAAACCTACCCGCAGACAGCACTGTTTCAAGGTTACTGACTTTCATCAGCGTGGAGGTTGTTCCTAGCTTGTGTAGTGGATTTTGTAGGCAGATATTTAACTTTTGTAGGCAAAAGATCCATATAAGTCCTCCACTGTACAGTAGTACAGTAAATAAATAGTACATTTGTGCTCACATTTAAGCATCTAAGACAAGTTAATATATATAAAAACAAACATTTAACGTATGGTGGGCAAACGACTGAAAGAAGCCCTCCACCGTACAATAATATTGCACTGCATTCCAGGAACCTTGGCCGAAACATGCAAATGTTTCACTCTTGTAATCCAATACCATTTTTAAACACGGTTTCCTTTAAGCATATGCCTTCTGAAAATAATATATGTGTAAACATTAAATAAAAGGTAACCAGAGAAATGTTAAACTAGATGAGAGTCAGGAGACCTGCTTTCTTACAGACTTACTCAATGAGCAGTGTTTCCACCGCCAGTAAGGATTTTGTGTAGTAATACACAAATTATGCTCAAAATATATCATCTTTGTGGCTATAGCTAACTTAATTTAAAGTGACAGGGAATACAAGTGAAAGTAAAACCTATTTAAATATCATTGAAGCTCTGGGGGAAATATAGAGAGTATACACTAGTCTGTAGATCTCATAGGATGGCAAATGACAAACCACCAAGAGCAGTTAAACTTCTAAATCAGATTTTGTGCTCTGAGAGCTTTTTTTTTAAAAGAAAACATACTATGATACATTATCAAATACCCTCTTTTCTTTCCATGTCTCTTTACTATGAGTCCATCTAGATTTACGAGTGCTGCTGTCTGCCTTCAGAGAACAGTCTGGGAAATGACATACAGCCCTATTAAATTCCCTCAATGTGTAAAACCGTAGCCCGTAACATAGGATGCAAGACTTACAGCTATTAAATTAAATTAAATTGAAGCTACCCGCTAATGACTTGCGGGTTAAGGGCGAAAATTTTAACTCCCGGCCGCAAATCCTTTGATATGTCAAGTCCGTAACAGTTCCATTAGAAAATCTCTATTAAATTGCTACGAATACACTGGCGGTCAACCCTGTAAGCTAATGGAGGCAAAAAGCCAACGGGTACTACAGTGAACCCGCAAGGGGGTTAAAGTCCCATCAGTAAAGCTGTAAATGCAAATATACACACACTACTGTACTTATAATTAAAGGGAAAGTGATGTTAGGTATTAAAATGAATAGTACAACATTCTCAAGCTTGCAAATCTGCAATATAAAATACATTATTTGATGTTTAATTTCCATGTTATATCGATCCCAGCAATCAATGTGTTAATATATATAATGGAACTCGCATGGACTTGAATATCATATTTACTGATTTATTAATATTTCATTATTTCTGGAATGTGGGTCCGATCGAAACTCGTAATTGAAACTCATAAGGCTTTGAAATCTAACCTCCATTTTTCAGTGACGTAATGATGACAATATAATTTGCCATTGGCTCCATCCAAACCTGTAACTACGGGTTTGATTAACTGATCATATTCACAGCAGCACATCCAACGTGCGCGAGAATGGTTTACGGTTTTGTGTCCCCGGCCCGCAACTCACTGCCTGGTTCAATTTAATAGCTCTGTAATGCAGCCGAATTTCAAGCCTGCAGCCTCTGCGGGTGTGCCGATGCCGATACGGGCTTCAAATTTAATAGGGCTGTAAATTGCCAGTGACTCACTCACAGGCTGCGCTTTTGCCCTCACATGGGGATTATCAGTGTGAGGTTGGTTCTGGTAACTGTGAAATGAGACTAGAGGGACACAAAGGTGATATATTTTGAGCCTCATTTGCATATCACTATCCAAAATCTTTAGCGGTAGGGAAAATACTGTTCACCAAGTAATTCTCTGGGAATAATATATCTCCTGACCTCCTTGAGACATTTAGGTGTACCCCTAATGGCTTTCTATTTCCATATATGCATGATTCTCAGCTACCTAGCTGAGGCCCTACACTCTATTTACTTTATCTTTTGTTTTACTCATTTATTTTAGTCTGTAAGCTTGTGAGTACAGTTTTTCAGCTGTGTGCTATATTGTCTGATCGTTTGCTCAAGGCCAGATCCCTCAACTGCTTTTGTATAAGAATGTACTGTATCTGCAGTCAGCTCTCTGTGACTTGTTTTTGCTGACTGTATAAAGCTCATCCATCTTTGGCTACAAAGTATATAGTCAATTTAATTTCTGTATTGTCCATCTGTTGGTGTCCATGTGTAGAGTTTTGTCTGAGGCTGTTGGAATAGTTTTTTTTACAGTGACCAGAGACTTATCTTTACAGAAATCTGCTAATCTTTGACCTGCTTCATGTACTCTAATGCCAAACATGCCTGTTATCTCAGGTATCTTCTGGCTTCCTACTTATTCCAATCTCCTATAACGATAGCAACAACTTTTAATGGTGCTATATCTCAGAGGTGTTGCATATACTCTTCAGAATCCATTATTGGACGACTGTGGACCACTGTGATGTTAAATGACTTACCTTTAATTTGAGTTGAAATCATTCTTTCATTTATTGAGTTGTAACCAAGCACTGCTTTGGCCAACCTTTGACTGACTATGAGGGCTACTCCATTTCCTCTGAGGGATTCTTTGCCACAATAGAAGATCTGGTGATTGTCCCGATATGAAACGTCCCATTCTAGTCCATCTGAGTTCACTATTCAGTGTTAAATTTTGTCATCTCAGTTGACTTGGAAAAGGTCAGCTCCAAGCATCGAAAAATTGTACTAATTTCCCAATCCAGCAAGGTAATGATTAAGATCCTGCAAGATCCTCTCCAGCATTGCATGGACAGAGAACTACCAGATGTGCAAGTCGGTTCATAGAGGCACAAGAGATGAAATTGCCAATGTCTGCTGAATAATAGAGAAAGCAAGACATTTCCAGATTTTTTTTTTACCTCTGCTTCACAGACTTTTCTAAAGCCTTTGAAAATGAAAAATGCCAAATGTGGCCCTCTCTTAACCAGATGGGCATACCAGACCATCTCACCCGCCTCCTGAGCCATCTGTATGTGAACCAAGAAGACATGGTCTGAAGCGAACATAGAACAACTGAATGGTTCAAGATCAAGAAAGGAGTGTGATATGGTTGTATATTGTTATCTTATTCATTTAACTTATATACAGGATACCTCGTGTGTAAGGATCAGGATGGACGAATCCAAAGCAGGAATCAATGTTGCTGTGAGAAATATTGGCACAACCTCAGATTTGCAGATGATACTACTTTGATGGCTGAATGTGAGGAGTAACTAAAGGGTCTATTGATGAGGATGAAAAAAAGTGAGTGCAAAAGCTGGACTGCCACTTAACGTTAAGAAGATGAAGATCATGGCAAACAGCTCTTTATGGATTCACTTCACAAGATTTTTATTCTTAATCAACCCCTTCACCAGTGATGATCGTATAGAATACTACTATTGGCCTCTGATTGCAGATTATGTGTAACTTCCATGTTCTACTGATGTCATGATGGCGGTCTCATTTACTATTGGCTGTGTCTAAGAAGTAAATTACGGGTTTCCTTAAATATTGCCATATCATGTTATCACGCCTTCAGAAATACAACTTAAAAAGGTATCCTTGAGGTCGGAATTTGTGAGCTGGAGTCAATAGAATACATCTAAACATTTATAATAAATAAAAAAACACCCACAGCCAAATTTGTGAGTTTGAGACATTTGCGAGCAGCTAATAGAATATGGCCCATGAAGATTATCCCTTTAACAGAGAAAACAGAAAGTAGACACAAGAGTGACCAACCGGCACAATAAGGCTTTACATAGAGCTGCTATATGGAGCAATGTGAGGGGTTCTAGGTAGGAGTTAAATGAGCAGTAAGATAAGTATTAGTTTAGAGCAATATGTAGTGTCATGAGGGGCTATTGCAAGAGTTTATATGGATTCTTGCGAGCTATGGGATAGGATACATTGTGCCACAAGTGAATTTATAATCTGGAGGAAGTAAAGAAATATAAAAATAAAAAAAACGAACGTAGCATTAAGCAAACAAAAGGGAAAAAGTTAAAAAGAAGGAGTTCTAGAAAGACAAGGAAAAAAAACCCAGAAAGGTAGGAAGGTAAAAAAAATGTTAGAGCAGAAAGCAGGGTAAAGAATCAGAAGAAATGAATAGATATAAGGGAGAACAGAAGAAGCCTTCTCCCCAGAGGGACTCTCACCTCATATTCCTCTTTGAAGCCATACCCCTGCCCCCTCTTCATCTGGGTGATGTGCTGCAGCAGGTCTGCTACTCGGATGGCAGGTTGGAGCTGTCCACGAGGATACGCCATCTCCAAAGGCTCACATGTCCGGTATGGGTGGGTCTGTATGGTCATGGTGGGCTGGTTCAGCTCCACATGGCTGCTGTCTGTGAGAAATGGGGGGGGGGGGGGGATGGAAATCAGACACAGGGAAGGAGCAGGGCAACTGGGGGCAATTAAGGACCACTGTAGTCCCACATTTACTATGCGTCCTTATGAATAATTACACTTGGTAATGGGCAAAATCTCTAGAGAAGCAAATTCAAAAGTACATTTACTAAATAGTATATGCTAATATGCTGTAGATAATGGCATCATGGAGATGACAGAAATTACCACTGTAGAGGCCATACAGTAGGGGTACATGTATTTATTAAATTACTTATTAACAATATTATCAGTATTTGAAGATAAAATCAGTGTAGCCTGTAAAATCTGCATCTGAACTTTAGAGTTTGAGACACTATCAGCGCTTGGTTCTCTCCACTCCATACTAGAGCAGTGGGTAAGAGAGGACCTGCACTGGATACTATGCTACCTTTTGCTTGATAGATCTATAGTAGGTTACCTTGCTTTGACTATTGCTGGGAAAGAGCTTATTAAAAACTGCTACATGACAGCCTCCTGGGCAGATCATCTTCTATTCCCTGGAAATCTAATAGGGTTGGAGAGAAGAATATCTCCAGAAGTCTGCATCCCTAAAGTTCAAATATAAGTTTTAAAAAGCTAATCTTGTTCGTTGAAGATTTAGTTACCTAGAAGTGTTGAAGATGGCACAGTGTCCGAGGAGACTAGAAAATAAAAGGAGCAGTTGGAGAGGAGGAGGACACAGGGTAAGGAGGAAGGAAGGAAATAGAGAAAGCATAAAAACAACCTAGTGAGTGCAAGAGCAAAACAAAGAGTAGCTCATTCAACAGTCTATTTCATTTGGAGGCAGTCTCACTTATGGAAAGTCTTACTCATGTGATCACAGTCCATTTGATGGAGAGGCAATGTAAATCTCATTCACTGGACTGCAGTCTCATTCAGTGTAAGTCAGCCTCACTCCTTGGTAGGCAGTCTCTCTAATTGGAGGACAGATCTACTCATTGACCAAACAGACTCATTCAATAGAAGGAACTATTTGGAGGGAAGTCTCACTCACTGAATAACAGTTTTACTCATTGGAGGGCAAATCTACTCTTTGATCAGACACTCACTCTATACTCATATGAAGGCAGTTTCTTTTTGGTGGGAAGCCTCTGTCTCACCAATAAACAGTCTCACTCATTAAAGTGTACATTTACTCAATGAAAGGACCAGTTCATCCATGGGAAGGCAAATTGTCACTGGCATAAAATATCTCTCATCCATGGACATCCACTCGTTGAGTTTTCACATATTGCTGAATGGTCCCTTTCCTTGGACATCTGACTGTCTCATAAAAGCAGTTTCTCATACTAGATGGGAAGTCTCTCTTGGAGAAGTCACTCTCTTTCAGTAAAGGAAGAGAAACAGTCTTGTTCATTTTAAGGCCCTACCTGAATAGCAGGAATTGAGCAGGGCTTTTCCCTGCAAGTTTTTGCATTGTACGGTGAAGGAGCAAGGAGAGGAGGTGCCTGCGGGAAAAGAAAGATGAAAAGATCAGGCTGTCTAAGGATGTACAAGTATCAAAACAATGAAAGGCCAGCCGTTTAGACCCCGTTAGGAATTGAGCGTCTGGAACGGGGATATTGGGCTCAGTATGTTTTTAGTGTATATCAATCCCTCCTGTTGAGTTTCCATCCCCTTCATTGTGTAGTAGTGTCTCTCAATTGTGGCTTTTTTTCTCTCTGTCAATAGCAGTTTTTTCTCAGTGGGTGTCATGACTGTAAATGAATCTGTTTGGTCAATATAATTCTCATTATAGGCCAACATCTCTCAATAGTGACAATCTCACTCTGTTTGGTTCACTCAATGACATTTTTTTTTACAATAGATTTGCCTAAGTCCTTCTTTGTTTGGGCAGATAAGCTTACTGGTGTACTGTTTCATAAGTTGGGCACTCATTAGAAAGCAACCATAATCACTGGGGGTCAGTTTTGCACACTGGAAAAGGTCTCACACACTGGTGATGTGTCTCATTTACTTGGGACCTGTGTGGTGGGAGGTGGGGGAAGCGAAGGGCTGACCTTCTCATTATAGGCTCATCTCATTTGCTTAAAGCCAGTCCTACTCCTTGAGGTAAAGGTCTTTCTCATTTGTGACCACACTGACTTACTGGGTGGCATCATTTAATGTTGTCTCTCTCAGTCACTCTCATTAGATGAACAATTCCTTTCATTCTAACTACTTGGATGTAGGTATATCAGCCTCTCTCATTGATGTGAGGTGTATCAGTCTCTTTCATTGGGTGCAAGGTGTCTATAAGTGTTAGTTAGTAAATGGAGAAGTCTATAATTTTTTCTCAATAAATGATTTTCACTAGATGGAACTGTCTCAGCTTCTATCATTAGATGGTGTTCTTCAAGTCTCTCTGGTTGGGTAGGGTACTATCCTTTTTTCTTCTATGTCGGTGAATGTCTTGTGTTCTCTATCTTTGTGTTTCCCCTATGTCTCCATGCTGCTCTTACTGAATCCATTGACGTCCTGACAGCTGGAGAAGGTGTCCTCATTGCGTGTGGAGCTCAGTTTGCTAGAGCTTTTGTCTGAAGCCACCAGACCCATTTCTCTTTGGGACCCGCTTTGTGTTTCCTTCTGTTTCTTAGCCAGCTTCCTACAAATAATGAACAGAACATTTAAGGCCAGACAGACCAATGGATTATGGGTACAACATGTCCTCAGTCAACTTGACCAAAACTGGGAGTGTGGGGGAAAGGTGGAAAATCACATTTTCCCTCAGGGTAACAAGATGACAAAACAGTGAATAACTATGGGACACAGAATTGTTTCTCCCCTGTGAAGAAATTTGGTAACAGAATGGAATCATGGGACAGACACTTTCAGAGTGTTGTATTTCCCCGGCATGGTGACATATTGACAATTATAAACACTTGACTTGGAATTTGTTTACCATACCAATTATGACAACGAGAAGGAAGCTATTGTACACAGAAACTCAATGGAAGTTATTTTCACTCCCTGAGTGACAGCACTAGGAAGCTCCTCTCACAAAGAAAGTATTCTTGCTCACTGGAAGTTTATTATATTAGGAATATTTACAATTTTCAATTCTGTAAGTCTCGTTCAATGTCTAACTGACTGGTGGAGAGTTCTTCACAGTGGAGAGACAGTCACACTCAATGCAGAGCTTACTCTATAAGAGGTGGGGGAGGCTCACTCATCAGAAAGGTACTTATTAACTTATTGTAGGCAGTTTAAGTAATGGCTGATCAGTATCAATAGTTAGAAACAGTCTAACCTATTGGAGCTAATCTCACTCATTGGACGCAGGCTTTTTATCGAGGTTGCTTTCACCAACATTAGGCATCTAATGCACAGCTCCACAAGAGAATCATATAACAGACAGACAAACTTGTGTCATCCACACTCAGCTCCATCATTCACACTCCTGCCACTTTCCTATATTTACCTTTTCTCTTCACACTGCAATATATTACACATTATTCCAACCCCTCACAGGCAGGATAAGGGTAAAGCTTCCTCTCCAGTAACCATATGTAGTATGAAACTTGGCTATGCAGCCTGTCAGGTATTAAATTGTATTACAATGCTGATTTGTCCCCGGGGCTCCGACCAGACAGATGTGGGAGGTGAAGAATGATCTGAATAGGTGATTGTGAGCAGACATGGAAACAGGGCAATGTAAGCATCAAGAGAAATTGAAAACAAAGTGGAGGGAATGAGAGAAAGGAAAAAAGCAAAATATTTTTCTCTTACTTTTTATCATAGCTTTCATGTTGCGTCACATATAATGCTCCATATAACTACATTGCATCCATTTGCTTCTTATATACTCCATATAATGTTCCATAAAACTACATTGCCTCCATTTGCTCCTTATATATCTTTAACTTGTAATACTGTTCTATATATCAACATATATTATCACATGTAACCCCATTAAAGGGCCACGTGGCTCACCATATGTGATCTGAACATTAGACAGAGGATGAAATTGCATGTGGACAAAGTGTTTTTCTTATTAAAATGAATGCTGAGTTCATGTAGTTATGATCAGTAGAAGTCAGATTACTTCAATGTGTTGTCCTGAATCACTAATAAGCCTTGCTCTGCGCACTGGTAATGAGGTAAAACAGAAAAAAGTCATAAGATTTGAAAAACACTTAGGCATCATGTAGCTAGACTACTATGCTACATGCTAGATTATGGTAGAAAATGTATATTTCTAAAATAGAATGTGTCTCAGTTACAGACTCCAACCTTGTTCATGCAGTTTCTTGTGTAATGACCTCAGTTGCTATACAAACCTTAAATAAAATGCTGATATCTAATTTAATTCTTGATTTTAGAAAAAAATTATATATTTTCCCCACATGTTTTTAAAGCCTCTAACTGATTGTGTAGAGCACACCTGGTAACTCCAGTGCCCCATTAATTTATCTCATTATCCCATATAAACTGTAACTTATCACCACATATTCCTCCATTTAACACTTTATAAAACTCCTAATATTGCTGTTTATAATCCTCCTTATAACTCTTCCTTTTCCTCCTATGGCTCTCTATAATACTTCTTATTGATCCATATGCCTCCCAATAGTTCTCCATATTATATCTCTATAACTAGTAATATGTTTCACATAACACATTATTTTGTCCCATTTAACCCATCTTTATAATCTGTTATTCCATAAAACAGCTCTGATAACTTTACCTATGCCTCTAATTAACCACTCCTCATTCTGCTCATTCCTCTTGTTGCTCTCCCTAAAGTTTCCCTGTTGCTCTCTATAATTTTTGGTATTGTTGCATATAATCTTTCCCTATAGCCAATTTTCTTTCTCAATATATATTATCATTTAGCTTTATATAACCACTTCCTATAACTATAAGTTTGTCCATAAAACCTCTTCCGATAAGTCAGCCCCCCTCCTAAATGGCACAAGGAAATGTGGAGAATGTGCAAGAGGAATAAAGGAATGGAGGTGAGATGTGTATGAGAGGGGCCCTGGTATGTGGCGGCGGAGGTGTGACCTCCCAAAGGTACTTACAGGTAGTATGAATAGGAGTACACATTTCTTCTAGAGCATGAAGAGCGGTCACATGAGGGGAACCCAAAAAACGGAAAACAAAAAGAAAAAGAAGGAATTATTAGATGTGACAGTGTGACCCCAATAGGATGAGAGTGTGGCCCTAACATGGAACAGTGTGACTCACTACAGCAACAACGAGTGAGATACGCAGCTATCTATCACCCTGCTATCACTCAGCTTGCTCTATAGCATAATATACTGCAACCCTTTAGATTGTAAGTCTGCAAGTTTTCAATCTTGCATGGTTCTTAGGGGAAAGCACTATGGACACTGGAAATAGTTTTTTTGCTTTGAACATAACCCATCTATAGCGCTATGGCACGTCACAAATAAACAATAGTAATCTCTCAGTCTGCTCCACTTTTTAATAAGCCTAACCACCTCACTCTACTCCACACTCTGACATAATCATCTATCCCTTATTCTGCTAAAAACACGTTATCTCTCATTCTGCTCCAATTTCTAACATACATAGCTGTCTCTCAATCTTCTCTTCTGTGTATAACCAGATCTCACTCTGCTTCACTCACTTACATACACAGCTATCTATCACTCTGCTTCTCTGCAACATCCACAACTATGCACCTCTCTACAATGTATATAACGATCGCACCACATGCTGTTCTGTATTCTATCTCTCAGTCTATATTATATTGTTATGACCCTCTTCTTCTTAGTATAGGGGCCATCAACCTATTGCCCCGGAGGGATTTTGATTGGCGGAAGGGTGAGGATCAATGATTATAGGGCGATGGGCTCTTTTCTTTGAGATAGGCATGTAATGTAGGTTATTTAATGAAATGGAATAAGGGGAAAGTGATAAATGAGATTTGACCTGACTAGGCGATGAACAAGAGATATGGAGGTAAGAGATGAAATTGATGAGCTGGTAGTTAAAGTGATGTCATCTTTATTTAGTTAATGAGATTGGGGATGTTATGTTAGTAGTTTGATAAGATAAAAAAATGGTCATCTCAGAAACCTGTTCACAGCTTAAATGGCTACTGTAATGCTCCACCTTTCATATGTTTTAAGTAGTTAAAACCAATTTAAACAAATGCTCAGTATACTGATGCCAAAATACTGTGTCAAGTAAGTACCTAAAATGTAGTAGTCCTATCAAATAGCTTCCCACAAGTGGTAACTTAACTGCACTTGCAAATAGACAAAAACAGTTTTAGATTAAAAAAGCAGCAATGGATACCAGACTATTTGCATGCAGAAATTGCAAAATGTACCTGTGTTTATCTTTCTGCTTTCTAAAAATGTTTTGCCCATTATTATGTTTAGTTATATAGAAAATCTGACCATTCGATTATAGTGGGCTTTTAATACAATAAGGGATGTCACACATGCATGGAATGAGCATATGGTTACACTGAACTATAATAAAGGTTAATATATGCACTTGTACATATTTACACAGATATAGTGATATAAACGTAAATATTAATGTATATATTAGGGCCCACATACTGAGTAAGGTGTATACACAGAAACTCACATGCACTCAATGCTATATATTACATAGTTACATGGTTACATAGACCCTCATTCAATTGCAATTTGGCCAATTGAATAGGGCCCTAAATAAGCACATAACATATTTTTAAAGAAGTTTTTAGTTAGCAAGCATCTATCCAAAAGCAAGGTTTTCACTAACTAAAAACTTCTTTAATAAAAATATGCTATGTGCTTCTTTAGGGCCCTATTCAATTGGTCACATTGCAATTGAATGAGGCCCATAGTATTTAAGATTGAAAAAAGACCTTCAGTCCATCAAGTTCAACCTTTCAAGATCTCCTCCGATCTGCAATATGCGGATTAACTATTAATTAATTAGTTGTATTAAAAAAAAAAAAAAAAAAAAAAATCCCTCCTGATCCCAGACACCGGCGACCGGACTTCTCCCTGGATCAATACTGACTCTCTAAATATACATGATAACCCTGAATTCCCTTTTTAATTAGAAATAAATCCAGTCCCCTTTTAAAATTATCTATCGAATCCGCTGTCACCACCTCCTCTGGTAGAGAATTCCACAGATTAACCACCCTTACTGTGAAGAACCCTTTTCTTTCTTTGAGGTAGAATCTTTTTACTTCTAACCTCAAGGGATGTCCTCTTGTCAGTTGAAAACCTCTTGGCACAAAAAGATCACTTGACAAATCTTTATACTGACCCTGGATGTATTTATATAAGGTACGGTAATCATATCTCCTCTTAGACACCTTTTTTCTAGAGAAAATAAGTTTAATTTGGTTAGTCTTTCTTCATAGCTTAGCCCCTCCATCCCCCTTATTAGTTTTGTTGCCCTCCTCTGCACCTTTTCCAGCTCTAAAATGTCCTTTTTATGAAGTGGTGCCCAAAATTGTACTCCAAATTGTACTATATATATATATATATATATATATATATATATATATATATATATATATATATACACACATATACAGACACACACAGAAAGAACGAGAGAAAACAAGAGAGAGACTTGCATACTACATAGATACTATATACATATATACAGAGGCTCCCACTCATACATTAACCTACATACATACATACAGTACAAGAGGCTCACATACATATAGACCTACATACATACAGCTATAGACTGACCTTCAAAACCCCATACATAAATACCCATCCATGAACAAAAACATCCACAAACAAAACAATATGTCATAGAAAGTAAAACAAACCCTACATCATTCGAAGACTATACATAGAACCGTATAATTGCACATCTATACCGAGTCGGCAGACATGTTAATACATACAGATGCAGATCCCCATGCATGCAAAAGTACAAACACACACAAAACCTACATACTTGCACAGATGTAAAGAGGGATGGCTATACCTATACCTAGACCCACACAGACATACATTTGCTTATAACTGCAAATAGATGGCATCTATATATAATATATCCATGTTTATCTACACACTGGATTGCAGGTTGCTCTGGTACTGAAATGTTAATATTTGTGATGTTTTTGGGACCCTGTGGCATGAATACACACAGAGCAGATGTTTTAATTACAGCCTGTGTGTAAATACTGGGGAGATGGTGGTAGTACAAAAAAAAAGTAATAACATGAAGGGAAATATAGGAGGGGAGATAGAAAGAGGTTGGAAACAGAGAGAAAAAATGCAAAAAGGCTGAAAATGGCTGAAATGAGAAGTAGAGAGGTAAAGCTGGTGAATTGACATGCAGGGAAGGGCATGACAGAATGGTGAAAGAGAGAGGCTAGGACAGGGTTCAGCCACTTATGGCTTTATAGCTGAATGTGACTCACAACAGCTAAATATATGGCTCTTCTTTAAAGCAAAAAATAAAATAAAACAGTCAGTATGATTTCAACCTGGTAACCGTGAATTCAAGTTAGTGTTAGTTTTCTTTATTGAATTAATAAAAGGCAAAATAGGCAAGATCCACACAATTCTGATCACGTGTCCCTATGCTATTTCATATACAGTAGAATCTCAGTTATCCTGAACACAGGCAACCAGAAGTCTCAAGCAACCAGAAAAAAGAAATTAAATACTGTACTTTAAATAACAATTAAAATGTACAGGGCTCAACAAATGCCAGGAGTCTGGTTGTCATGCCACAAAATGCTTACAGGCACCTGGATTTCATCCACTGTACGTCTCTACCATTCAATGTTACCTGTAAGCAGACAGACATGAGTGACTGAGCCAGTGCAGTGGTGGCGTCACATTCCCCGCGTTCAGCACTGATCCCTCCAGCCAATGTACCTGTGTGTAAGTGAGAAGTGAAAGCTGCTGCTGCTAGAACAGCCCTCACTGACAAATATACTTAGCAGAGCATCTTATGTGCAGCTAATCTAGGCCTCTTTTAATAGTGACTCTCAAGCAACCAGAAACTACATTTATCCAGCATCTACCAATCCCCATGGGTGCTGATTAACTGAGAGTCTACTAATATTTAAGTTGCGTAGATGTTTGTGTCCTATTCTCTGGCTCATTTCAGTCCCTTGCTCCGAGGCTTATCTATAGATTGGCACTTTAATTATAAAAGGCAGAAAACTAAAAAGGGATACAATAAAAGAAAACAAACAGAGAATATGTAGAGAGTGATAGACGGTAAGAGCAAGAACGAGCAAACAAGGAAATATTGGAGAATTAGAATAATAGAAAGGAAAGGGGAAAGCAAAAAAATGAGTGAAAAGAGAGAAAATGCGGAAATAAAAACTGAGATGAAGTTTAGAAATGGCTCTTTTGCTGAATCTGGATATATTATAGGTGATAAAACATAAATAAATGTGGTTTAATTTACATTCATCACTTTATCTGTTTACCAAGAGATGAAAATTCAGTTTTATAGGAAAGAACTGACAGACACGTAATTCCAAATGTAAAAGTAATGTAGCAAGCTTGCACGCACTGAGTTCAAAGCTGTGTGAAAAAACACACACATCCTTTCAAGTCTATCAACGGCAAAACCCCTCAAAGTAAACTGGAATATGTAGGGTGTATGTTACAACATCCCTCTATTGTGGGAAAAGCATATATTTAACGGGGAAATCTGCCTGTCCCTCATAGCCCTAAATGTCACTCTTTTATATAGATTTTATAAAGTAGTTCTATATTCATTTGAAGAACTACACTTGATAATTGCAAAATGTTTTTAGAAAGTAAAAAATAATACAATCGTAATTTTATTTAATATTATATGTAACTAGCCACTTGCCCGTCAAAAATGACGGGGCAATAAAATTTGAAGCCATGGGAATGCTGTTTGAGACATAATTGAAAACGTTTTGTACTGTGATGACCTTCGGCGCTCATTGCGAGCCTCAGGACCTTCGGCGCTCATTGCGAGCCTGTCCTGTCATGTACTTTTGGTCTTCTGAGAGAGATATCTATTTCTATGTATATGTAATTAAGTAATAATTAATAATTTATTATATAAATTAATATAGTTTAATTATTTGTAATTGATATATGCAGCGAGCAATAGGCTGAAGAGCTAACAATCTGTTTGCATTATGCGTCTGCATAGAATATCCATTTTGAGTGTTAAAGCCCTGCTTATAAAGTGTAATGAATGTTTAAAGTATGCACTATAAATAGGCTGCGTGCGCGAGGTAAAGCTGTTGGTTTATTGTGTAAAGCGGCATTGTATAGTCGTAATGTTATTAATGTGGTACGCGTCTCTTGAACATTTTCCGGCATTTGTAAGAGTGTATCTTGTAGTTCGTAGTGTGATGTGTAAAGTGCTACGCGTTTTGCAGTGTTTTGAGCGGTTCGGGGTTGTGTAGCCTTGTTTTCATTTTTTTCGGCGCCCATTTTTTTTCTCGCTTAGGCAATTTTCGAGTGGAGAAATCATCTAAATCGAGTTAAATTTGCGTTCCACCTCACTCACAGAAGTCCTGGCTGTTGCCCCATGCTGTCTGTGATGTTTTTTTTTTTTTTTTGGTGTATTTAGTGGTTTTTTCGGGTTTTTTGTTTGGTTGCTAATCTCGTAAATTTTTACGTCTCCTATAGTTTTTTTCTAAATCCCGCATTTCGTATCTTTTTTTTTCGAAGTCCTGCATCGCGTATCTTTTTTTTTCGAAGTGCCGCATCGCGTCTCGTTTTTTTTTTTATTCTAAGTCCCGCGTCTGGTATGTTAACGGCTTGCCTCGCTTCACAAGGCTCGCCTGAGCTAAGTGCTACGGTTTAACGTCTCACCTTGCAGCGATGAGCGCCTTCGGCCCTTATCGGCTAAGTGCAACGGTTTAACGGCTCCCCTTGCGAGGTTTGCAGCGCACCTGACAAAGCGTGACGACGTCTCGCAGTTTGACAACTATTATATGTCATAATATGCCAATTAAATCTACCACTTTGATTACTGCTGGTCAACGTGTACATGTGGAAGTAGAATTAAAATGCAGAGGAAACTTAAATCTGTTACAATGGAATAACAATTCAACATTCTAGTGCTTTCAATATTGTTAATGAAATTCTCATTAGTTTACAAAGACAGTTTGCTTATTATCAAGTTTAGTTATTCAAAAGACTATACATAGTAAACACAATACTAAAGTACACCTTTAAAGTGTAACAGTAATGGGCCAGCTTTCATGAATTTTAACTAGTAAAGTTTAGCACAAATACCATTTCAGTTTATTGTGAATTAAAACTTTGATCTTTTGTGAGAAAACTTACATTGAAGCCTACTGTTTTCTCCCAGTATTTAAGTTTGAGCCCCCACTCCCTTCTGCAGCTGCCTATTTACTGCCCAGCTTTATTGGTAGAGTCTGAAGATATGAGCTGCATTTCATGTCTTGATTTGCAAAAAAATAAAAAGAAAAGGGAGGAGCTCCAGCTTATGGATCGAAGGAAGGAACAGCTGCATTATTTTTGAGGTCCTTTAAAGGGGCATGAAAGGTGTGTGGATTTTACTAGGTGTGTAAAACACATACATATGTAGGACTGGCTGTGCAGTATCTCTTAGTAAACAATCAGAGTAAAGTATTGGCAACATGCTGCTGAGACATGGTAAGTGATTGTCTAGTTTGAGATTCTGCGAATCCAGTACTACAGAATCTGTGTCTTCTTGCATATGGCGGACCCACACAGGTAATATTTGCATTATTTGGGGGGGGGGGGGGCATAATAGCTTATAAGCACTTCTCAATAAAATAAAGTACATAAAAATAAATAGATACACAGGTATATTATATACCTAGTGAAATCCACAAACCTTCCATGTCCCTTTAAGTACCATTGCGTATATTGCAGATCAGCTAGGTCCCTATTTGTTTCTCTGGTCCTCTCCATTTTTTTCTCCAAAATTAATTTCCAATGTGTCTATTCTGGAGCATTTTTGTGTGTGTGTGTGTGGGGGGGTTGCAGCACATAAATAATAAGCAAAAATAACTCTAGTATTTTTAATTTTGTGCAAGCTGCATACATTATTAGTAAATACCCTTAGTACTATGTGTCTGGTTTAAATATGTATATCCCTCTTTATGCCACTTGAAATGTTTGAATATCTGTGTGTGGAAAATCAAGTATTAAAGATTCTGTGTATACATGTTCTGGTGACAGTGAGGAAATATTACCAAGGAACAGTATTCAGAACTGTATATAAGATTATAACCAAGATTCAGCGTAGTTCTGTAGGGACAGGACAATAAACTAAATGTAATCAACTTTTTCTGAGGATGTAGAAGTTTACATAAAGGAATTGGTCTATTTGAATTCTGCAAAGGCCACAAGAGACTGAATGAGAAGTGAATGAAGGAATTCTGATGTACAATAACTGGTATAATGATAGGAGCATACAGTTGTAAATGGAACATTTTAAATTGAAGTAAAGTGGTAAGTGGAGTACCTCAGGGATCATTGCTGGATTTTGTTTAAATATGTTTATTTTTCATTCTGATGTATAAAGAGATGGCGATGTCTCAATATTACTAGAAAAGACAAGCCTATCCTCTGTAATTTAATCATAACATGATATGCATTATCAGCAGAGTAGGTGAGTTATAAGATTGATATTTTAAATATTATGCATTTGAATTACAATAAATACACATGAACAAATTATTACTGAACAAATTTAGCAAAATAAATATGAGATATTGGAGGATTTCCGAAAATGTGATTACTTGTAACACTGCACAGAAAGCAGCGTCAAAGGTCAAAACTATGAAACAAACCACACAAAATGGAAGACTGTATAATGATTCCACTATACAGAATATAGGAAACCAAGCCATTACTTTTGTTAAAGTTAAAAACAACTACTTTACATAAAAAATGGTTTAAATAGCATATAGAAAGAGCAATTTCAGTTTTCACTCTCACAAAAGCAATAGTATGGGCATATAATCTAGGGAGTGCACTGCAGTTATACACAGTATAGACAGGGAATTAATTAGTTGAATATCAGCCTCGGCAACTGTTGATCCAACACATTAAAATATAATAGTTGAATATATAGGGTTTGTACTGTTTAGTGCCAGCAATTACCTGTTCTTCGTGTGAAAGGGACTCTTTAGGCAATTTGTTTTGTTTTAGTTGAATTTTGAACTACAGTAACTTAATTATGTTATTATCATCAATATAACTGTAATACAGAATGTACACATCACTTACTTTAAGAAGCTCCCAGAGTAAAATATTATTCCCTTCTTTTTCTTTCTGTTCTCTGAGAGCTGCCATTGTGCACAGCTGTGACTTCAAGTCACAACCACAAGGATGGGGCTTTACACTAACAGTGTCTCATTGTGGTAGTGTGAAATAACTCCCATTTATTATTGTTTGTATGCTGCAAGAAATTTACTTCATAATGGGCAAATGTTTTTAGAAAGAATAACAAAAATACAATTATTAACCTTGTATGAAATTTTCCTTTAGTGGATGAATATATTTGCTTTCTTCCTTTGATTAAATAGGAATGCTAGGAACCTTGAAAGCAGATTGCATTTTTTTGTACTGACATACTGCTATTTGACAATAGAAGTTAATTGGCTAGCAATTCTCTCCCACAGGTTGCAGGTCAAGAAGCAAGATGGAATTGCCCATGACACAAGAGCAAGGATAAGTATAAGTCCGTTTGTCATCACTTACTTTTGGGACACAGGATTGGGGACTGCAGGCCATGGGTTACGATTAGCAGTGTAACTCCATTACAAAATATTGTGTCATGGCCATGAACTGGAAGGAGTTAACTATCATGGACTATTTTGTTGTGACCATAATAACCTATGTAATGTTAGGCTTCAGGCTCTGGTTATGTACCTGCATTCCCATTCAGGCCTACTCAGAATTGTTTGTAATGGTTCATGTTCAGGTTCTGGTCAGAACATACATGCCACTGTTATGCCAAGCACCTTTAACAAATTACCAATTTATCTAGTAATGTTATAATGTTTACAAGAGTGACCTGATGTAGTAGTGGTAATAATTGTAAAGTTGTATCTTCACTAGTTGGTTGGTAACAATAGTAACTGAAAAAATATTATTTCAAAAGTGACTAATGTGAGTGCATTATTGTTATTTGGAAACAAGTATTTAAGAATGAGGAAGTGGTCTCCATGTTGTCATATTCATGCCATAACTGTATTTAGCAAACCTCTACTCAGACATTATGGTGCCACAAGACATTTTTCACCTGCAGAGTATAGAAAGCAGAAAAGAGAGCAAATGGTTAAATCTTAGACTTGCAGACTCTTAAGCCCAGGGAAGTAATTACTAACACTGACATTATGCTAGTAATGGGACAGTTACTACACTTTTGTTTTTGGAGTTGTTGCTGAAGGAACAAGAGTGACACAAGCCTGTCAATCAAAACCACTTGGTCAGGCAACAGAGCTAAAATGATTGGTTATTGGACTGTTTAAACTATGTGTGGTGTGTGAAAAGAAAGGCACTCTCTCTCTAAACTAATCCATGGTGGGCTACCCTACATAAAGGGATTAGGGAAATGCTAAACCTCACCACTCAGTGGTTGTTCCTGTAAGCTAAAGTAGGAGATTTAGGGGTGTACTATGCCCCCTCATCTCTGAGTTGTCACACTAGTATTGTTAGTTTTTTAAATACCACACAAATATATGAAATGTGTTCCCAAACTACAGTAGTCATTTAAGGCTCATGTCATGTTGTGAAATAACCAGTTTGTTCCAACAACTTCCATTTCTTATGAGGACTGCCTTTGAGATCCAAAACAGATTTAATAGGGTAATACTACATGTGACGAACAATATTACAGTTTTAATTTCAGATATATTCAGATATAATAATCTAATTATAACCATGACTAATGGTAGTGGTGTGTTTAAAGTGTTGACTATGCTCATGCCTCTTTGTTCCTGAGGCCCAACAGATAAGGTCTCAGGACCAGCCATGGGTCCCTGGACTGGCTGTTGAGAAGCACTGAATTAGAGGAATATTGTAGTTCCATATTCACAATATTGTCTATTGAAGATTTAGTACTGATGGGCACAATGCTAAATAGCAAGTATTGTTTTATTTGCTCAATATTAAATGATATTCAGTAGAAATCTCAATAAACGTCTGGTTTCTACCTAGACAACCCTGCACACAGTTTTCTCTCTAAGGTTTGTGGAGGAAAGTAATTCCATTCATACCTTACTCACACACAGACACACACAAACTCCTGATCTGTACAAATGTTTGGCTAGGAAGTCCACAGTTAAAATTGGGGATTTCATAGTCCTCAACATAAAGGAATAGAGCTCAACGGCTAAAGTAGAGACATGGATTCAATCATAAGGATAGTGACTTGAATACACAATAGAGCATTAGTAATGTAGGTGGAAGGTTTAAAGGCAAATATGGGAATCTGTTTAGGGTCTCTAGTCATTTTATATCATTATTTTTCTAGATTATTTAATTGTATCCTCCTCAATGTAATAGTCATAAAATGTATATTTCATTAATTTCTAACAAGCCTCCGGAATAACAGTTTCTCACCTTCTGGAACCTCCTCCTGTTCTCTCTCCTGTGGGGTACCATCTTACATAGGTGTGAACTAAGTCCACACCCAAAGAAAAGAGGCTTCACACAACCAGCCTAATGCTGCTGCGGAGCATGCCACTGTTGCATCAGTATGAGCCACTGTTAGTGTGAAGCTCCTCTCCTGATAATGTGTCCTTAGGTCACACCTATGTAAGGTGGCACCCTACATGAGAGAGAACAGGACATTGGGGGAGGTTCCTGAAGGTAAAAATCTCTATCTCTGGAGGCTAGAATTAAATGGAGTGCAAACTTTATATAAAAATATTCATACAATATATTAGTGACATGGCATGTTAATTAGTGGCACTGTATACATAAATCATTTCTGTATGTAGACCAAAGAGTATACACTGGAAGAGAACACAGTGGTAAATCATTTTGTATATCACAAAGCTAATTACTAAGCAATGTCAATAAGAGACAATTATTATAGATCCCAGGAGTTATAGCCCCAACAATTTATGCTTCATATAGAGTGAAATTAGGATGGGTAAGAGAAGGGAAACTAGTGAGTGAGTGAAAGTTGTCAGTGTGTAAGCGTGAGCTAGAATCAAAAGTGAATGAGAGTAAGAAACTGAGTGACGCTAAGAAGTGAGCAAGAGAGTGAGTAAAGAAAGCTGGAGAGTAAGAAAGAGTTAGAAAGTGAGTGATTATATATAAGATACAGAATAAGTGAGAGGTAGAAAGTGAGTAAGAGTGAGGGTGAGTTGTAGCTAGAAAATGTGTGAGTAAGAGTAAGGTGGAGAGTTAGAGTAAGTGTTAGAAAGTGAGGAAGAGTGAGATAGAGAGTGAGTGAGAATTTGGGTGAGTAAACTAGAGAGTAAACTATAATGTGTGAGTTATAAAGTTAGTGTGAGTTAGTAAGTGAATGAGAATAAGAATGAACTAAGATGTAGATAATAGAGAGAGAGAAAGGCAAGAATAAGGATTAAAATTGGAAAGCAGAAGAGACGTGATAAAGTAATCATGTAGCACAAGTGAACAACCAAATTAGTTAATATTGATGGACATGTAATATGCCAGAATTTAAGGATATCCCTGCTTATATTAGTCTTAATGACTTAACCAGTTTATGTTCAAGCATAAATAATCAGTTGACCTGTTTGTGTTCCTTGAAGACAAGTTTGAAAAGTAATTGCTTACATTATGTACCCACCAGATTTGCAGCAATACTTTAATGCATTAATACCCAAACATGATACTCCCCAATCCTTCTCTAACCTCCTCTTGATGGTCATCATGGCTCCAAGAAGGATAATAATGAACATGAGCATCCCGGCAATAACTCCGGCAGTCTGTACAGTACTGTCTGTCGGCTTCTCGGGCTCCACTGCATTGGTATTCTGTGTAGAGGCCCCTTTAAAAGAAGAGGTGGCAAGAAAAAAGGTATTCCCCTTATTTATAAGCCATGTATGCCCTGTGCTACCACAGCCATGTACCTCTCAGGCAGTACAGGGAGTTACCAATAGAGGGGAGTTAAAATGGCAGTACATAGGCTATAAGAGACTGTGGCTAAGGATATGTGGGACAAACTAGGAGTGTACGGACTGGATGTATAATCACCTGTGACTGGCTGGCTTGGGGGGTGGCGGGTGATGGAAGGAAAGCCGGCAGTTACTGCTAAAGAGCAAATAGGGAGGGATCCCCGCGGAAAGCATGCAGGAGAGGAAAAGAAAGTGAGAAAGGATGGGGGAGGACAGCAGCAGCCACTGTTACAGAATCCTACCTCACACAATATAAAATTAAGTAGGTCAATGTGAGTTTAAAGTGAAAGGTTCCAAATATGGAATCGTTTATGGAATTGTTTAAAATAACTAACAATAAGCACTTTATCAACTGAATGTCTTTTGAAGAAAAATGCATTTTCTTACAGTAAACTTACATTGAAGTTACATATGTTTGTAATTATTGCACATTAATACGTGGTCTCTGAATGTATTGAGTCTAAAGCTATAGAAAAATCAAAAGTCTAAGCATGCCCAGATACCATGGTTTACCTTGACTGATCATGTTATTTTCATTTTTGTAAGGATTTATACTGAAAATATACATTCAGAGCTCGAGGGATAAAAGGCAATTATTAGATGATTATAAATAAATATCACTCTATCATTTGTGGGTGGATCAGAAAGGCTTGCTGACAAGTAATGATTGCAAACTTCAATATAAATTCACTTTAAGAAAGTAATAGATAAAGATAAATAGATAAAGTACTTGTTATAATCTATAGTTTCCAATTATACCATGCCTGGAACCTCTACTGTGTCACTTTAAGGACAAAGGCAGAGTGGGATTAGGGTATAAGTACTGGACACGGACAATTTACATAAAATGCTGTGCAACTGCGGCACCCAGACAGCAAAAGTTCTGCCTATTCAATACGCACAGCCTCATTAAATTGGAGCTGCATTTCAAAAAGTAGCCCGTTGTGAAAAAAGTAGGTCTGAAGGCTATTAAATTAGCCTCGTAAACCTCTAGGTTGACCACTTAGAACGCAGGACAGTCAAAAAATGCCTGATCTGTCAAGCCCGTACCAGATACGTTCCCATTGTGCTATAAAATTGCTACCAAGTCCCCCTTGAGCTAGCCTGCAACACGCAAATGGAGCCCAAAGCCCAACGAGTGATGGGGAGGACTCGCAAAGGCTTTAAAAGCCCTTACGTTTGCTGCATGAGGAGACGAAGAGACCCCCCTCCAGCCCCGGAACCTCCCTCCGGCTCCTAAAGCTCCCCCTGCTCCCCAGACTAATCCCCATTCTGCAGGGGTCCCCATTGGGACTTCAAAATTCAAATTTGCCACCTCACTGTTCCTGAAAGAACCTGCTTTAACTAAAAAAATTAGCTCCTGCTGCGGAGGTACTATAAGTACCCCCTGGCACCTAAAATTAACCCCATCACTCATGGGGGTCTATCTAGACCCTCATGAGCTTCTAATTAACCCTATCAGTCCCAAAAGGGTCTATACAGACCCTTATGGGACAATACTTAACCCTCCCAATTAACACTATAAATGCCATGAGGGTCCTCCAGGACCCTCATGACACAAAGTCTAAACATTACACTATTAACCTTTTCCTACCCTATCCCATATTATTAACCCACCCTCTAACTAATTAACCCCCTCTACCCTATCTGCCCCCCTCAACCCTATTAACCCCCCTCTACCCTATTTACCTCCCCCTCTACCCTATTAACCTCTTCAAAGTCTTCACAAGCAGGGCTCCAAAAAAAAAAAACGGTCTAAAAAATTAAAAATCGAACGGAGCTTCTCCCTATGGGTTAGTCTAATTGATCGTGTTCACGGCCGCACATCCAACGTTGGAGATACTGGGCTCCAATTTAATGAGGCGGACAGTACATTAAAAGTTCTGTATGTAAAGTATGGGAATTCACTTTATTACAACATATGAATTTGATTTCTCTGTATAAAATGTGAATGCAGATTTAAAAAGCTCAGCAAATCCAGCATATACTCATTTAAATGTTCTGCATATACAAATACAAAATGCGCTGAATATATTCCACATGCTAATTAAATATTCTTATAATGCAATGATAATATAACGTTTTTTGTACACTGCACATTTCCAACGTAAACACTTATACTAAATACTAATACTAATAAAATACTAATATACCCTACATAAATATATAAAATGCTCTACATAAGATGCACATATAGATATTAAATTATTCTGTATAAACAGCACTTAGCGATATAAAAAGCTCTGCCAATGCAGCACAATATCATTTAAAATGGTATGCACATGCTCTTCAAGTATAACAGATTGATGGGAAATACTTTTCGTGCACTCTAATACAAATGCTCTGCAAAGGGAGTAAGCACTAATTCAAAAGCAAAGCATGCATACAAAAACACAGATATAAAATGTCATATGTTAGCAATACACATTCAAGTACCTTAGCAATGCGGATAAAAAAGCTCTGCATATATAGTATACCGTGATGCTTGGCATATGGTTAATGTGCTGATGTAAAATGTTTGGTGAATACAGCACTTTCAGTGGAAGTGGTACTGCCAAACACAGTGAAGGAATTTAAGCAACCATGAAAGTATAAGGCTGCCCTGAGGCTTAAATAAGCCAAGCTTTTTGGTAGATAGAGTGGGCAGGCATATGGGTCTCTTTTTGATTCTTATCTGCCATAAAATCTGTGTTTATAAGCACACTGCTAGAAATGCTCAGAGAATGCATGAGGTACCCAAACTGATTTACCTTTTGAGGCCAGACGGACACAGCTGATCTTTGTTTCCTATGAAGAAACAGAGGACAGTGACAAAGGGGATAACATAATAATATAAGTTTGCATCACATACCTGATATGCATCTGTGTACATATGTGTGTGTATCTGTATACTATAAATATATATACATTTATTGCACTGCATTCTGGGAACCTGGGCAGGGACATGCAAATGTGCCCACAAAGGCTTCACTTTTGTAATCCAATAGCATTTAAGTATGTGCAAGTATCTATTTATGTGTATAACCGGGTCTTAAACTATTTGTCTAGTAATTGTTGTGGTGCACACTAGAACAGACACCCCTTTTGTGTGGTACAAAAATGTAAAGCCTTTATTATAACATATTATAAACACTCTTTTGTGACAAAAGGAATTTTCAACCATCTCGATTACACAACTAGCATTATTTTTTTAATACGACAAACTGACGCAACACACAACATAAGTATAAAACAATGCTTGGTATTTCATGGTGGTCTGCACTTTTGGCTGAGTCAGACTGACACGCTACAGGGAATACCTCTTGAATATGTTGAATATCTTCTATGGTGGATATTGACAGTGAAAGAAAAACTTGATTTAAGGGGTAATTAATATTGGTATATCTAAGAGGACACAATATTTGTTTATGTAAATTTGGGACTATATACATTGTACTAGCCAGTAATTATTCAGTTTTGTTTGTTCTGCATTATAGTGCAAATGTGTGACTCACAAATACTAATTAATTGTTCTGAAGCGCTAATTAGTTTACACTCTGCTTTTGCAAAAAATAAACAAGTACAACCTACCCCAGTGTCCTAACGGGTTAAATCCCCCAAACATATATTAGCATATTAATCAAGCATGAACAATGCAGAATATCTCAGAAATTATTTACTTTCCAGAAAAATTGTTAAAATAATGCTGTCTTTTAATCACGGAGAAACACGTTTATTAGGGTAACCAAGTCTTTAAAGAAAAATTGACAATAGAACATATGTACATAAAATAGCAAATAATTAAAAATAGAGACATACATATTGATACATATTAAGAAGCACATAGGTACATGTATGCATACATAGCAAGGGAAGTTTGGATTTAAAATAACCTTTATAAAGGACATTAAACTTTCCTTTTAAGGCTCTATACCACTCATTCTTTTATTGTAGCAGCTGCTACCTAAACAGTATTTTCAGCTAATATTCAAAAATAAAATGCAAATGGGTTATGCTTGACAGAAAATAGATTTATGAAAAAGACAAACAAACACTTAGTGTAATTTATAATACTAAATTGGACGCTTAAACGCCAATTTTATTTTCACAGAAGCGGAGTCTCGGTGTATATTGAATAAAAGGCTCTATGTGCTCTCTCGCTCCAGTTGTGCTTTTGGAGATATTAGTCCAGACAAAAGAAATAGCTCATTGTGTAAAAAATGGATTATTTAATTCATTATTTAATTTAATGACATCTATGAAAACGAGAAGAAACATGAAATTTAAATAGGTGCAGAAAACATGGATGACAGAATAGTATACTGACAGGAAATGCCAGTAGGATGCTTGGTTGTATTGGAAGGGGAATTAGGAGCATAAAAAGGTTGAGCTAATGTTACCCTATAGATCCCTAGTTTTGTTTTGTGTTGGCATTGTTCAGTCGTGTCCAACTCTCCGTGACCTAATGGACAGTAACACTCCATGTTGATCCACTTGGTATTTATTGCAGAAATACTGGAGTGGGTTGCCAGTTCCTTATCCAGTGGGTCACAGCATACAGCTCCTGATATTCCTACGTGGTCTCCTATCCAAGTACTGACCAGGCTTTGCTTCAGGGTGGCGTGACTTCTTGGTTCTGTGACTGAAATCAAACCCAGGTTGCAGAGGGGAAAGCACCAAATCCTAACCGCTGCACCCCCAGGGAACCCAGATCCCTAGTTAGACCTCACCTAACACACTGTGTCCATGATATTATTAATTAGAAACAATACAGAGAGGGATTGAGAAAAATAATGCTTTTACCACACTATACCCAGTTCTTGCACATCTATTCCACCTTCTTCGGTTTTTAAAACATGACTTAATTACACCCATTCTTAAGAAACTCTCATCTCATTCTGCTTCTTCATCTAACTATCTCTACTTCCCCTGGCTACCAAACTGCTCAAGTTTACAATTGCCTTACCCAATTTATTTTCTCCTACTCCATTCTTGACATCTTCCAATATTGTTTCCGGCGCCAACAGGAATAGCTCTGAACAAAAGTCACTAATAACTAAATTGCTCACAGCCAAGTGAAAGATTCTTCTAATTTTCTTGGATCTCTCTGCTGCCTTTGACACAGTTGACCACTTTCTTCTAATCCAAACTCTCCAATATCTTGGCACCTGTGACACAGCTCTCATGGCTCACATCATACTTACAAGGTTGAACATTTAGGGCCTCATTAAATTCCAGCCTCGTAAATAAGAGGCTTCTACTTAAGCCCTACGTACTGCAAAGTTTCTCCAACTTACAATGCTATTAAATTAGCCCTGCTGCGAGCAACGTATGAGCTACGCAGCAGGGCCGTACGTATCTACACTGCGTAAATGTACATGAGGAGTGACAGCCTGCAAGATGATATCGCAGGCTCCCACTCCTCATCAATTGCTGCGGGGGTCCTAAAAGGGACCTCCGCGGCAGTCCCCCACATAAGCCCTGCCGTGGGGGTACTCCAAATACCCCCCCGGCACCTAAAATTAACCCCACCAATGCGGGGGTCCCCGTCGGGACCCCCGAAGTGTCCTAACATGAACACCTTGCTGCAGGGGTCCATAGGATCCCCCGCAGCCCCCACACATTAACCCCTTGCAGCGGGGGTCCCCGATCGGCACCGATCAGGCCCCCGCTGCATTTAAAACGTTTAAATTCCTTGCCTTGGCTCCGTAAAGGGGCCGCGGCACACTATTACCCAATCCCGGCCGCGGCACCTAAAATTAACCCCCCTCTATGCTGGGGGTCCCCATTGGGACCCCCGAAGTGTCCCCACATAAACCCATTGCAGGGGGGGTCCCCGATCTGCATCGATCAGGGACCCTGCTGCATTTAAAACTTTTAAATTCCCTGCCGCGGCTCCTTAAAGGGGCCGCGGCACACTATTACCCAATCCCGGCCGCGGCACCTAAAATTAACCCCCCTCTATGCTGGGGGTCCCCATCGGGACCCCCGAAGTGTCCCCACATAAACCCCCTGCAGCGGGGATCCCCGATCGGCACCGATCGTGACCCTGCTGAAATTCAATTTTAAATTTCCCGCCTCGCGGGTCCTTAAAGGACCGTAAAGGTCCTGAAAGGACTCGCACTAAAAATATTAACCCCAGGCAACTATAATTACCCCATTAACTCATGGTGGTCAATACAGACCACCATAAGGCCTAAATTAACCCATTAACTCATGGTGGTCAATCCAGACCACCATAAGGCTCTATTTAACCCATTAACTCATGGTGGTCAATACAGACCACCATAAGGCCTAAATTAACCCATTAACTCATGGTGGTCAATACAGACCACCATAAGGCACTATTTAACCCCATCAGTCCCATAAGGGTATATTATTACCATTATGGGCCTGTTACAACCCAACATTAACCACATAAGTGCCATGATGGTCCTCAAGGACCATCATGACACTAACTACAAACACTACACTATAACCCCCAATAAACCATTTAATCTAAACTAACCCCCCTCTACACTAATCTATTAACACTTACACTACCTACCTACACTACCTACCCCCTAATAAACCTCCCCAACACTCTAATTACAAAAACAAAAAAACCTACAGTACAGAAAACAAAAAACCTACAGTACAGAAACCAAAAAAACCTACAGTACAGAAAACAAAAAAATACATTACAACCCCACTCCCTACTACAGAAAATAAAAAAATTACACACCTGAAAAGGAAAGACAGATAAACACAATACAATACATACATATAATACATTACATACAATACATGACATTACATACATTACATATAATATATTACATACAATACATGACATACAATACATGACATTACATACATTACATATAATATATTAAATATAGGGGAGGTAAGTTAAATGTATATTTAGATGTTTATATGTTTATTTTATTTATTGTTTATATATTGTATAAATGTATTCATGTATTGTGTTTTTTTTTAACAGGGCCGCGCCGGAAGAGCTAAACAATGACGGGACATGATGTAAAGGTGAGTATATTATTTAGAATGTATATAATGTTTATTTATTTGATGTTAATGTTTTGTACTAATTATTTAGTTTTGTTTGACCCATAGGTTAGTGATCTGAAGCAACATCTAAGTGGTCTTAATTATTTTATTTAAGCTTAGAATTAGGATCTGTGTAGTTAGGACTGTAATTATTTTATTTTAGAATAAGGGTCTGTGTATGTAGTTAGGATTTATTGTATATTAGATAGATGGGGGATGTATTTGATATAGTTAGGATTTATTTTAAATTAAATAGATTGTATGTTAGATAGGGGGTATTTGATTTGGACTAAATGTAATATATTATATTTAATATATTATATGTAATATATTATATTTAATATATTATATGTAATATATTATATTTAATATATTATATGTAATATATTATATTTAATATATTATATGTAATGTATGTTAAGTGTCATTTATTGTATGTCATGTATTGTATGTAATATATTATATGTAATATATTATATTTAATATATTATATGTAATATATTATATTTAATATATTATATGTAATGTATGTAATGTCATGTATTGTATGTCATGTATTGTATGTAATATATTAAATGTAATATATTATATGTAATATATTATATGTAATGTATTATATGTATGTATTGTATTGTGTTTATCTGTCTTTCCTTTTCAGGTGTGTAATTTTTTTATTTTCTGTAGTGGGGAGTGGGGTTGTAATGTATTTTTTTGTTTTCTGTACTGTAGGTTTTTTTGTTTTCTGTACTGTATGTTTTTTTGTTTTCTGTACTGTAGTTTTTTTTGTTTTATGTAAGGTAGGTTTTTTTTGTTTTTGTAATTAGAGTGTTGAGGAGGTTTATTAGGGGGTAGGTAGTGTAGGTAGGTAGTGTAAGTGTTAATAGATTAGTGTAGAGGGGCGTTAGTTTAGATTAAATGGTTTATTGGGGGTTATAGTGTAGTGTTTGTAGTTAGTGTCATGATGGTCCTTGAGGACCATCATGGCACTTATGTGGTTAATGTTGGGTTGTAACAGGCCCATAATGGTAATAATATACCCTTATGGGACTGATGGGGTTAAATAGAGCCTTATGGTGGTCTGTATTGACCACCATGAGTTAATGGGTTAAATAGAGCCTTATGGTGGTCTGTATTGACCACCATGAGTTAATGGGTTAATTAAGGCCTTATGGTGGTCTGTATTGACCACCATGAGTTAATGGGTTAATTAAGGCCTTATGGTGGTCTGTATTGACCACCATGAGTTATATGGTTAATTATAGTTGGGGTTAATATTTTTAGTGCGAGTCCTTTCAGGACCTTTACAGTCCTTTAAGGACCTGCGAGGCAGGAAATTTAAAATTGAATTGCAGCAGGGTCACGATCAGTGCCGATCGGGGACCCCCGCTGCAGGGGGTTAATGTGGGGACACTTCGGGGGTCCCGATGGGGACCCCCAGCATAGAGGGGGTTCATTTTAGGTGCCGCGGCCGGGATTGGGTAATAGTGTGCCGCGGCTGGCGGGGAATTTAAAAGTTTTAAATGCAGCGGGGTCCCTGATCTATGCAGATCGGGGACCCCCGCTGCAAGGGGTTAATGTGGGGGTGCTGCAGGGGTCCTGATAGAGACCCCTGCAGCATGGGGATGTGTATAGGGTGCAGGGGGGAGCCTCACACTGCTGTCTCGGGCTGTTCCGAGGCAGCACGTAGAGGCTTTCGGATCCCTTGAGTGCACTTTTTTTCCACGTAGGGATTCTTACAATATGCGAGAATTAATGCTTTAGATTTAAGGCTACGTAGCTCTCTCGGAGCCTATTCTCGCCCATTTTCTCGCAGTCATATCGCAAAGCAGGCTGCGAGAGATTCGGTACTCGCAAACAGCAGTAAAACTGCCTTTTGCGAGCACCGAGAGAACTACGAGGGATAATTTAATAGGGCCCTTAATGTCTCCTTCTCTGGCACCACTTCTTCTCCTTGCTCTATGTCAGTTGGCATACACAAGGGTTCAGTCCTAGGCCCCCTCCTCTTCTCCATCTATACATCCTCACTTTGGGCCTCATTCAATTGCGACTTGGCCAATTGAATAGGGCTCTATATAAGCACAGAGCATATTTTTTTACAGAAGTTTTCAGTTAGTGAACTTTTATCCAAAAGCAAGGTCTTCACTAACTAAAAACTTATGTAAAAAAACATATTCTCTGTGCTTATATAGAGCCCCATTCAATTAGCCAAATCACAATTGAATAAGGCCCTTGGTACTCTAATAAAATAGTTTGGATTTCAGTATTATCTCTATGCAGACTACACTCAAATCTACCTCTCAGCACCAGACCCATCCCCCTTTAATGTAGCACTGCTTCTCAAGCACATCCTCCTGGATATTCGCACTCAAGCTCAATATGTCAAAGACTGAGCACCTGATCTTCCCAATCTCTAATAAAGCTTCCACTCCTCATCTTTCTCACTGTTGACAATGCCACCATCAGTCCCACCTGCCATGACCATTGTCTTGGGTTCTATTGGACCCTTCCCACTCTTTCGTTCCTCATATACAATCAATAACAAAATCTTGTATTTTTCATAAAAAAAAACATCTCCAAAATACGGCACTATCTTACATAAGACACAACTCAAATCCTAATCGATTCTCTCATCATATCTCAACTCGACTACTTCAACTCACTCCTTGCTGGCCTCCCCATCACCTGTCAGTCTCCACTTAAATCCATAGTGAATGCCTCCATTAGACTCAACTACCATACTCAACTCTCAGTTTCTGCAGCAGTTTTCTGTCAATCAATCCACTGGGGTCCCATAGCCTTTAGAATAAGATTTTAAATCATGACCCTAACTTACAAAGCCCTCAACAAAAGTGCACCTTCCAATATTTCTGCTCTCGTCTCTAAATACTCCCCCGTCCTCTTTGTTCTGCTAACAACCTTCTTCTTTCCTCCTCTCTTATCACCTCCTTTCACTCTCACCTTCAGGATTTTTTCATACCCAAACTCTTAAGATTGTAAATTTGCAAGATTTCAATCTTGTAAGGTGCTTTGGAAACAAGCACTATGCTCAAAAACAACATTTTTGCTTTGAGCAAATCACTTAAAAGAAGAAAACACATTGGGTTTTTAGAGCAGTGGGCTGACTGGGTACAATCTCTATAGCAGGGATTGAATGCACCTTAATAATGAGGGAGCTTTTGTGCTAGGGGATAGGATGGTAGAAAGGGTAGGGGAGTTTTTAAACTAGCAGGTGGGGAGAGGATGAGATAGAAGTAATGGGCTAGAAAGTGTAAAGGGGGTAAGGAAAGCATTAACTAGTCATGGGGGAGGAGATTGGGGGAGGGTTTGTACAATCAATAGGGAGGTACAGCTAAGAAGCTCAAGTACAGTGTCAGGCACTTCAGAACTACAGACTCATAACATTAGATGTATGCTCTCTAATACCAGAAGCTTGCCTGGAATAATGGGAGAGTTAGAATTATTAGCAGTTAATGAGAAATGGGATTTAATAGGCATTACTGAAACGTGGTGGGATGAATCTCATGACTGGACTGTCAATCTGGATGTTAATAACCAATTTAGGAAAAATAGGGACAATGGTAAAAGAGGAGGAGGGATTTGTCTGTATGTTAAGCTTGAATTTAAGCCTATAGTCAGAGAAGATATTTATGGTGGAACTAGCGGTAATGCTGTATGTTTGTGGGTAGAGTTAAATAGCGGAGCAGCAAATTCTAAAAGAACATTAGTAGGATTATGCTATAAACCCCCAAATATAAATGAAAGTGAGGAAATGCAATTATTGTTACAGATTGGAAATGTAGTTAAGCATGGTCAAGTTCTAATAATGGGAGATTTGAATTACCCTGAAATAAACTGGATGAATGAGACCAGCAGTTCAGAGGAGCAGGTTCTTGAGTACACTCAGAGATCCTTATCTGGCCCAGGTTATACAAGAATCTACTAGAAATGAGGCTATCTTAGATTTAGTTATCACAAATAATATTGATATAGTATCAAATGTTGAAATAGGGCAACCTTTGGGAAACAGTGATCACAACACAGTCTCATTTGAGATTGAATTAAAAAAACATAACTGTAAGGGCCTAAAATGGCATATTTTACCAGTCTAAGGGCAGCAATACAACGTATAGAATGGGGCAGAGAACTGACTGGTAAAAATACTGAACATAAATGGACAACGTTCAAATCCTTACTAAATAAACATACTTATTACCATATACCATGTGGAAATAAAAGTAGGAGGAGTAAATTACAACCCATGTGGCTTAACAATAAATTAAAGATGAAGATGAGGAGTAAAAAACAAGCATTTAAATTATACAAATAAGAGGGGACAGAGACTGCTTTATGTAAGTACAAGGAAATCAACAAGGCTTGCAAAAGGGCTATTAGACTGGCTAAAACTGAAAATTAAAAGTTGCAAAGGACAGTAAGACTAACCCTAAAATATATTTTAAATATATTAATGGGAAGAAGGCCAGGAAGGAAGCTATAGGAACATTACAATGTGACACAGGCCGTCTGATAATTAGTGACCAGGGAAAGGCAGATGAGCTAAATAGGTTGGGTCCGTGGTTGGGTCACTGCAACATAATGGGGCTAGACTACCTTCACCAAATAACTGGTTAACGCAGGAAGAAGTCCAAAAGAGGTTGGAAAAAATAAATGTTAATAAAGCCCCAGATCCTGATGGAATACATCCAAGAGTACTGAGGGAACTGGGCTCTGTAATAGCCAAACCATTATATCTAATTTTTACAAGATTCACTCAACACAGGGTCTCTACCGGATGACTGGAGAAAGGCAGAGGTGATACCTATATTTAAGAAGGGAGCAAGAGCAAATCCAGGAAATTATAGACCAGTGAGTCTCACTTCGGTAGTGGGAAAGCTTTTAGAATGATTATAAGGGATAATATAACAGGATTATAAGTAGGAGCCAACATGGACTTATGAAGGATAGGTCATGTCAAACAAACCTAATTAGTTTATATGATGAGGTTAGTAGGAACTTGGATCAAGGTAACTCAGTGGATGTAGTCTATTTGGATTTTGCAAAGGCTTTTGATACAGTGCCACATGGGAGACTACTGAGCAAACTAAGGGATACAGGAATTGCTATACATATTTGCTTATGGATTGAGAGCTGGCTAAAAGACAGGAAGCAAAGTGTTGTGGTAAATGGAACATACTCAGATTGGTTTAATGTGGTAAGTGGGGTTCCTCAGGGCTCAGTATTAGGTCCCTTCATTTTTAACATATTTATTAATGACTTGGAAGTGGGATTTGAGTGTGGTGGGGTGTGAGGAATGGGCATCTAAATGGCAGATGAGATTTAATATGAATAAATGTAAATGTATGCGTATGGGAAGGGAAAATAGCCATGAAATACATAATCTTAATGGAGCAAATCTGGGGTATCAGGTAACAGTGCTCAATGCCAAGCAGCATCTGCAAAGGCAAGTAAAATATTAGCATGTATTAAGAAGGGTATAGAAGCAAGGGAAGCAAATATAATTCTCCCACTATAGAAATCCCTAGTACATCCTCATTTGGAATATGGAGTACAATTTTGAGCACCACTACATATAAAGGACATTTTAGTGCTGGAGAAAGTACAGAGAAGGGCAACACATCTAGCAAAGGGAATGGATGGTCTATGTTATGAAGAAAGTCTAACCAAATTAAATATATTTACTCTAGAAAAAAGGCGTCTAAGAGAGTATATGATTACCTTATATAAATATATCCAGGGTAAATACAAGGCTTTGTCAAGCAAACTTTTTGTGCCAAGAGGTTTTCAACTGACAAGAGGACATGCTTTGAGATTAGAAGTAAAAATATGTCACCTTGAAGAATGAAAAGGGTTTTTCACAGTAAGTGTGGTTAATCTGTGGAATTCTCTACCAAAGGAGGTGATGACAGCGGATTCAATAGATAACTTTTTAAAAAGGGATTGGATACATTTTTAAATAAAAAGGGCATTAAGGGCTACTATCCTGGATAAATAGAGAGGGAGTATTGATCCTGGGATGAATCCGATCGCCAGTATCTGAGGTCAGGAAGGAATTTTACTATTTTTTTTGGCAAAGTTTCACTGGGTTTTTTTTCTGTTTGCCTTCCTCTGGATCAATTAACAATAAATCTGCGTATTGAAGATCAGAGGAGATCTAAAAAGGTTGAACTTGATGGACTAAAGTATTTTTTCAACCTAAATTACAATGTCACTATGTAATTAATTAATTAATAAATTAATATAGTCTACCTTTTTGTAATTAGTATATCCAACAATCAATATCCTGAAGAGCTAACCACTGTGTGAAGCACAGACAACAGCTAGATGGCATGGTAGTCAATAAGATGCTGGACGATTGGCAAACATATCTGGAGCCATGCAAACTGCAGTGCATCCGACAGCTGCTTAAGAGTGTGTGGGGAGGATCCATATGGCGAACATGGCGATCGAGTGGCCCTACAGGTGCTCAATGGGGTTCAAGTTCGGTTAATTTGGAGGTCAGAGAAGTACTTGGAAGTCTTCGTTGTGCTCCTCCAACCACTCCCGAAAATTCTGGCCATATGTTGCATTGTCTTGCTGGAAGATCCAATCTGCTGCATGGAAAACAGTATACATTTAAGGGTGTATTTGATTTGCAAGGATGGAGAGATAACCCGACTGGTTGAGAGTGCCTTCCAGAGGTATGAGTAGACCCAGACAATGCAAAGAAAGCATTCCACAGACCATAACACTGCCGCCACCGGCTTGTGCTCTTCCAACAATGGTTGCAGAGTGTTTGTTCTCAAGGGTTTCACGCCTGACACGCCAATGTCCGTCCAGTCAATGGAGCAGAAAACGTGACTCATCAGAGAACCCTTCCCCAATCAGAAGGGGTCCAATTTGTGTACTGTTGTGCAAGTTGAAGCCGTTTCTGAAGAAGAACCCTCATCAGCATGGTTGTAGTGACCAACCATTTGCTTCGGAGCCCCATATGCAACAGGGTTCACTGTACTGTCATTTTAGACACACATCTGGTAGGCCCCTGGATCATTTGGACAGTGAGTTGCTAAACTGTAGAGTGTCGGTTGGCCCTTATACATCTTCGCAGCTGACATTCACCTCTGACATCAATGGCACATGATGCTCCACAGTTTTCACACAGTTTATTCGCAATGGTGCTGTTTGTCCTGTCACGGTGCACTTTAACCACAGCAGCAGGCGAACATTTCACAAACTACGCTGTGTCAGAAATACTGCCACTGTTAGCCCGAAAGCCAATGATCATCCCCTTTTCAAAGGCAGAAAATTGCAAGTTTTACCCATGACAACAATGGTTGATATGTTTGCAGAATGCCTACATGTCACCTTATATTCCCACCAAGCCAGCTCATGACACTTGCCGTATTTCATAGGCTATGCGCTGCTGACTTCAAAAGTAGACAGTGGTCATAATAATAGGACTCGATCCAGTAAGTACTAAATTTCAAAACAGATTATATGTTGTTTGTATCTCTATTACATGTATTTACCACTATTACCCTATATGCAAATATATTTTTGACTGTCCAAACAGAGAATTATACCTGTACATTGTCATACCCCTATGATTTCTACAGATTATATATTTATAATATTGACAAAAGAAAGAAAACCTTAATGAATTTCAGAAAATCTATTAATAAGTTACAAATATGTTTTTAAATTGCTTTCAAACCATCAGAATGTACACACTATAAAAATGTTATAAATGTAATGTTAAACTCTCACAAAGCAAATACTATAAAAAAAAAAAGCATGTATGTAATATGACTTACAAATATAAAAAAATATATAAAAATATAATATAAAATTATATGAAAGTGTAAAATAAATCTATTTGAAAAACGTGAAGCTCTTCTAATGCAAATATGCTGCCTCCGCCCCCTGCAAGCTCTGTAAGAAGCCATTGTTTGATTTTCAGCCAACCACAAAATAGACATTTTGGGATATGACCAGTGATTGGCTGGAGAGTGAACATGTGATTTTTACTGTAAATAAAAACAGACTTGAGACAACTTAACAAAATGTTTAGAAACATTAATATTTATAAAAATATTGAGATTAAAACACTTTCATAAAATATTCCATTTATCTATAGAATGTTTTTTTTTCTGTAGAACGTGGGTATTACTAGACACAGTTATTGCAATAAATAATGGAAAAGTTCACAAATCTGTCTACAGAAAACTAGCAGACCAGTGCAGTTATCTCCACCTCTCCAGCTTCCTCTCACCCTTAGCAACTCATTATATGCAGCCAGGCTATCAGATACCATCACATATGTTCTGATACTGAGGACCACAACAGACACTGTCTGAATCACTCAGACAGAAGGTTCTGCAAACCAAAGAAAATAACATCTGCTCAGGAAATATCTTGTGAACATCTGTTACAAAACAGGGAGAAAGAAAGCACAACACGTATACAACTAGTGGCCAAACATTGCCCAGCGCTAGTGGGAATATTGGAACTAGTGTAAGAAATAAAGCCAAATATTCCACATTTAAAGACAATGTTAATGGCAAATCTTTAAAGGGTCACCACATTTTTTTTTACTTAATAAGAGGGACTTTTATGTGGCATGTAAAATACATGAATTGAACAAAAATTAAAAAAAATCACTTTTATCATATGTAGCAGACAATGTTGAAGGAGCTTCTAGCTGCATGCCTTGCAATCAACTCTTAAGGAGTGGATCTCTTTTTCGACAGTAATTCATTGATATCCTGATTGTTTTCGTCAAACCAGTCTTTGTTCTTCTTTGTGGCGAACCCTAGGACCTCTTCAGAGGTCTGCAGGATGCTGGTTTTGAGGGATCCATGAAGCACATGGGATCCTCAGAGGTTACCGATCTGTATCTTCTCCTTTGTGCCTCCTCTCCTCTCTGGCTTAGAATTGAAGTGGAGATGAAATTTGCAGCGCACAGGCGATGGTCCTTATTACATTTGGCACTGGGTAGCACTCAGGTAAGTAGCACATGCACCAGAACGTACTCTATAAGTGCTTGGACCGAGAATGCATACAGGTTGTCTTCAGCCTGTCTTTCTGCTGGAAAACGGTGTTGCTTCAGGCAAACTCTAGCAAAAGGTGCTCATTGTAGCTTCCAACATTATGGTTGACAAGCACCCTTTTCCAAGCTTCTGAATCTTTGCCTATTCTGGCGTTGAAGTCACAGAGGATGATGACCTTTTTGTCTGCAGGGATGTTCTGTACGAGCTTGCTGGACCTGAACATGTTGTTTGTCTAGATGTAGACATGCCTCTTGGGCATGCGCAATGGAGTTTTTAGGTGAAATGCAGTGTGCGTAGAACTGCGCCCACCCTTTACACTCAGGGTTCCTCTGTCATGGCCTAGCAAGCTGGGACAGTGACATTGAGATTCTCAGGTCGTAGGTGTTTTACAGGAGTGTCCTTCTCCTGGATGGTTGGCCTTACAGGGTTAACTAGCTGAATCTGCCCAGATTTGAAATCAGAGTTTTACCTCTCTTAGGCTGGCTCTATGTCCGACTCTCTGTGACCTCATGGACCGCAAAACACAAGGAACATCCTTATGTCCATATTTGTTGTTGTTTAGTCGTTCAGTCGCGTCCGACTCTCTGTGACTCTATGGACCACAGCACGCCAGGTGCATTTCTCAGTCACTGCCCCTCTGAGCTTCATCAATTTCATGTTCATTGCATCAGTGACCTCATCTATCCATCTCCGCCTCTGTCGTCCCCTTCTTCTTGTGCCTTCAATCTTTCCCAGCATCAGAGTCTTTTCTAGGGAATTCTGCCGTCTCATAATATGCCTAAAATATTTGTGCTTCAGCCTCGTGATCATACCTTCTAGTGAACAGTTTGTCTTGATTTCCTGAACTATTGATTTATTGGATCTTCTTGCAGTCCAAGGGACTCTAAGCAGTCTTCTCCAACACCAAAATTATACAGCATCAATTCTAAGGCGCTCAGATTTCTTTATGGTTCAGCTCTCACATCCATATGTTACTACTGGGAATACCATAGTTCAGACTATGCAGACCTTTGTTGATATTTTAATATCTTTACTTTTTACAAGCTTGTCCAAGCTTGCCATAGCTTTCCTCCCCAGAAGCAAACGTCTTTTAATTTCATTACTACAGTCACCATCTGCAGAGATCTTGGATCCAAGGGAAAAAAAAATCTGTCACTGCCTACACTCCTTCCCTGTCTAATCCCCTGCCAGGAAGCGAGATTGCTGGTTGCCATGATCTTCGTCTTTTTAACATTGAGCAGCAGGCCAACTTTTGCACTCTCTTCTTTTACCCTCACCAATAAGTCCTTTAGTTCCTCCTCACTTTCAGCCATCAGAGTAGTATCATCGGCATATCTGATGTTGTTGATATTCCTTCCAGCAATATTGATTCCGCTTTGGATTCATCCAGTCCAGCCTTACGCATGACGTATTCTGCATATAAGTTGAATAAATAAGGTGACAATATACAACCTTGTCACACTCCTTTTCCAATCTTGTACTATTCTGTTGTCCCATTTCGGTTCTGACCGTGGCCTCTTGGTCGACATAAAGATTCTTTAGGAGGAGGATGAGATAATCTAGTACCATTTCTTTAAGGACATGCCACACAGGCAAAGGTTTTAGAATAGTCTATGGAGCTGAAGTAAATGTTTTTTTGGAACTCTCTTGCTTTCTCTATTATCCAGCGGATATTGGCAATTTGATTTCTTGTGCCTCTTCCTCTGCGGAACCCGGCTTGCACAACTGGTAGTTCCTGGTCCATATATTGTTGGAGTCGAGCTTGTAGAATCTTAAGCATAGTTGAATGTGCTGACAACAAAATCACACAAAAATAAAAAAATGGAAATCACATTTTTCAACCCATGGAGGTCTGGATTTGGAGTCACCCCCATTATGAAAGTGGAAAAAACACTACAGGCTGATCCAACTTTGATGTAATGTCCTTAAAACAAGTCAACATGAGGCTCAGTAGTGTGTGTGGCCTCCACGTGCCTGTATGACCTCCCTACAATGCCTGGGCATGCTCCTGATGTGGTGGCGGATGGTCTCCTGAGGGATCTCCTCCAAGACCTGAACTAAAGCATCTGCCAACTCCTGGACAGTCTGTGGTGCAACGTGACGTTGGTGGATGGAGCGAGACATGATGTCCCAGATGTGCTCAATTGGATTCAAGTCTGGGGAATGGGCGGGCCAGTCCATAGCATCAATGCCTTTGTCTTGCAGGAACTGCTGATACACTCCAGCCACATGAGGTCTAGCATTGTCTTGCATTAGGAGAAACCCAGGGCCAACCACACTAGCATATGGTCTCACAAGGGGTCTGAGGATCTCATCTCGGTACCTATTGGCAGTCAGGCTACCTCTGGTGAGCACATGGAGGGCTGTGTGGCCCCCTAAAGAAATGCCACCCCACACCATTACTGATCCACTGCCAAACCGGTCATGCTGGATGATGTTGCAGGCAGCAGAACGTTCTCCACAGCGTCTCCAGACCCTGTCACGTCTGTCACATGTGCTCAGTGTGAACCTGCTTTCATCTGTGAAGAGCACAGGGCGCCAGTGGCAAATTTGCCAATCTTGGTGTTCTCTGGCAAATGCCAAACATACTGCACGGTGTTGGGCTGGAAGCACAACCCCCACCGGTGGATGTCGGGTCCTCATACCACCCTCATGGAGTCTGTTTCTGACCATTTGAGCAGACACATGCACATTTGTGACCTGCTGGAGGTCATTTTGCAGAGCTCTGGCAGTGCTCTTCCTGTTCCTCCTTGCACAAAGGCGGAGGTAGCGGCCCTGATGCTGGCTTGTTGCCCTCATACGGCCTCCTCCACATCTCCTGATGTACTGGCCTGTCTCCTGGTAGCGCCTCCATGCTCTGGACACTACGCTGACACAGCAAACCTTCTTGCCACAGCTCGCATTGATGTGCTATCCTGGATAGCCACTTGTGTGGGTTGTAGACTCTGTCTCATGCTACCACTAGAGTGAAAGCACCACCAGCATTAAAAAGTGACCAAAACATCAGCCAGAAAGCATAGGAACTGAGAAGTGGTCTGTGGTCACCACCTGCAGAATCACTCCTTTATTGGGGGTGTCTTGCTAACTGCCCATAATTTCCACCTGTTGTCTATCCCATTTGCACAACAGCATGTGAAATTGATTGTCACTCAGTGTTGCTTCCTAAGTGGACAGTTTGATTTTACAGAAGTGTGATTGACTTGGAGTTACATTGTGTTGTTTAAGTGTTCCCTTTATTTTTTTGAGCAGTGTATATAGGGATGGAAGTTCCCATGAGCCTGGACACCAGGGCTAGTAAAATATTTTTCCAAAGTATAATGCTTCTCTAAATACAAAAACACAGAGATGTTCTAGAGATGTTTGTATTGCTTAGCCCTTTAGCTTATTTTGTCTGTATAATGGGAAAATAGCAGTTCCACACAAATTAAAAATACAATATTGATCTGCGTGTATAAATGTTGTTTAATATGTGATTCTGTATATCAGTGTACATTAGTTATGTATATTTATTTATGCATATATAGATATAAAATTATGTATACCCCATTGGCAGTGCTCAGGGCTTGGAAATAAATGCTGTAGCTCTTCACAGGTGACAGAGGTGGGTTCCAGAATCCATTGTAGGTCTTATTGTCCCCTACAGTGAATGGTTGTGTGGCTGGCAGCTGTGTAGGTTTCAGCTCTGCTGCAAAGTAATGAGGAGACTCAAGAGCAGAGGCATTCCTATAACCCACTGGTACTGGGAAGCACCCACCACCATCTGCTGCTCGTCCTGATCGCTGAGTTCGCTCTTCCTTAACCACAAGCTGATAAACACTGCAAGCAAAAATAAAAGGGAGATTGATTAAGAATGTGAAAGAATTGTTAGGTCTTTGAGGTAATATGTTTTGGTTGTAAAGAAGTCATAATATAAGACTCAAATCTAAGGAATGAAGACATCTAAATGTTAGTTGCATGGTGCTGAATGTGTATATGTGTGTGTGTGGGGGGGGGTTGATGCATATGGAAAGGCGAGAACAATAACAGGGGATAGCCTTATGAGGAAGTTACATTCTCATGGAGAAGGGTATTGCATGTGACTATGGAGTGTAAATACCTGTAGAAGATGACAGCTACCTGTTGCAAGCTTTTGGGAAGGGGAGTGGGCAGTCTCTATAAATGGTAAGATGATTGCCTTGACAATTATTTTGTAACTGGAGGGGGAGGTGAGCTGTGGTTAACAGGTTCTGAAAATAGAGGGCAGAGTGAGTGATTGATTTTATATTTAAGTGGGTGGTTATCTAAAAAGGATGGTAGGGATGCTTCAGAGTGGAAGGGTAAAGACATATCCTGACGTAAGTTGATACTGCCATTAGATTAGGATTCAGGGGCTTAGTGTGGAGGTGAGCATCCTCACTGGAACGTTTGGGATACAGGATAAAGGGGGACATGACTGGTATTGGTAGAGACAACTTAGAATAGAGATATCACTGGAGTGAATGATTAAAATTAGTGGTTTTGGCTATTTGTTCAAGACTGTAATAAATACAATGGGATTGCTGTGGACACTGGGTAGATGTAGTAATTACCTGACAGGGGCACCCCGAGACTGTGCTGGCTTCAACCAAACTGTGATTGTAGTTTCAGTTTCATTTAACGGAAGTTCAGCTTCAGGGTCAGTCAATGAGGGTGCTGAGAGATAGAGAGATTACAAGTTGAAACATGAGAGATTGCAAGGAGGGGGATGAGAGAATGTGAGAGGAAGAATGGAAGAGTGAGTTGAGGGATAAAAAAGTGTGGCTGTGGGTATATGAAAGAGTGGGAAAGGTAGAAGGGAAGTGTGACGGGAGGTTTGAAAGAAAGTGAAGGGAAGAAAATGAGGAATCTGGAAGGAGAGGAACAGAAGGGGAACAAAAGAAATGAGCTAGAAACAGAGTGGGGAGAGGATGCGAGTATGAGATGCACTAAGTGTTATGGAAAGAGTAATACAATTAAGAGAAACAGACAGAGCAGGCGAGTACAGAAGAGGAGAGACAGCCATACACCTCATAGTGGCAGAGAGCTGTGCACCTGATATCTTGGTGGCGATGCGAGCAGTAACTGGGGGTCCGAAACCTTTGCTGGTGCTGGCCCTGATGGTAAAGGAATATGTGGATCCCGGGTACAGCCCCACAAAAAGGTGGTGAGTCTCATTGCGCAGCTTGAAGATACGGCCCTTCTGGTTGGACAGGTCTGCGCTGGGATCCAGTGAGCCCACCGCCTTATAGGAGATCTGGGGAGGGGATGAGTCAGGGAGATTTGGTGTGAGAGAGACTTGAATTGTGTGAGAGGGATATGTAGGAGGGTGAAGACTGGCATGGTGTTGTAAGAGAGACTGGCATTGTGTTAGAAGGTTGTGTATGAGGGTAAAAACTGTGTAAGAGACACACTGAGTGTATGAGGGAGATATAATAGTATGCAGGCTGGCACAAAGCATGAGAGGGAAGTGAAACAGTGTAGAGGCTGGTACTGTGTGTGTAAGATATAGGCTGTGTGTAAGATATAGAAAGAAATAATGGAAGGTATGCTGTGTTTGTGAGAAGGAGGCTGGCAGTGAGAGTACTTATTTTCATCCAGTGTATGTGTGAGTGGCATTAGAGTTGCCTTGTGAGTGTTGGAAGTGTATAGAGTCTGTATTTTTCTGCTCCTTGTGGAAGTATTTTGTTTGACATTTCCAGATGTATGTGTAAGATGATTGTCAGTTCTGATCGATTGATCAGCAGTGTGGCGACCTGCAGTGCCTGGTAGGGATGAGTTATTGACAGTATCTGCTAAAAGTTGGCAGGCAAACCTTCTGTAAGTGTACTGGGTGGTTGACAGACTGTGTCTGTGTAAGATGTGTTGATTGCAGTGGGGCAGTTACTTTGCACTTCCTTTTATATATATACTAGCGACTTGCCCGTCAAAAATGACGGGGCAATACAATTTTAAGCCATGGCAATGCTGTTTGCCACACAATGTAAAGCTTTTGCTCCTCTGAGCACCTTCGGCGCTCATTGCGAGCCTTTCCCTTTGTGTCAAACGGCAATGTAAAATATGCTATTTAGCGTTTTTTTTTATAAATATATATTTTTTTAATAATAATGAATTAATGAATTACTTAATGAATTAATATACTTTACCTATTTCTAATTAATATATCCAGCAATAAATATCCTGAAGAGCTAACAATCTCTTTTTATTTTCCTGCAGCATACAATAAACAGTTGGAGTGTTGCTGGCCTGAGGAGAAAATGTTAGCAATGTGTCAAGTGTGCAGTATAAATAGGCTGCGAGGGCGAGGCCAAACCATTTGTTTAGTCGGGTAAAGCACCATTTTATATTCGTAATGTTATTAGTTGCAACTTAGTGTTGTAAAATGGTGGCGATTGTCTATGTGTAACGCGGCTCGCTTCGCAAGGCTCGCAGTGCAATGAGTGCCTTCGACGACTCGCATCGACGACTCGCCTCGCTTTGCGAGGCTCGCAAATCGTTATCAACAGTACAAATGTTACGGACACTGACAAATATAAATGTGATATAATATATATATATATATATATATATATATATATATATATATATATATATATATATATATATATATACAGTATCTCACAAAAGTGAGTACACCCCTCACATGTTTGTACATATTTTATTATATCTTTTCATGTGACAACACTGAAGAAACGACACTCTGCTACAATGTAAAGTAGTAAGTGTACAGCCTGTATAATTGTGTAAATTTGCTGTCCCCTCAAAATAACTCAACACACAGCCATTAATGTCTAAAACGTTGGCAAGAAAAGTGAGTACACCCTTAAGTGGAAATGTCCAAATTGGGCCCAAAGTGTCATTATTTTGTATGGCCACCATTATTTTCCAGCACTGCCTAAACCCTCAAGGGCATGGAGTACACCAGAGCTTCACAGATTGCCACTGGAGTCCTCTTCCACTCCTCCATAATGACATCACAGAGCTGTTAGATGTTAGAGACCTTGCACTTCCCCACCTTCCGTTTGAGGATGTCCCACAGATGCTCAATAGGGTTTAGGTCTGGTGACATGCTTGGCCAGTCCATCACCTTTACCTTCAGCTTCTTTAGCAAGGCAGTGGTCGTCTTGAAGGTGTGTTTGGGGTCGTTATGTTGGAATACTGCCCTGCGGCCCAGTCTCCAAAAGGATGGGATCATGCTCTGTTTCAGTATGTCACTGTACATGTTGGCATTCATGGTTCCCTCAATGAACTGTAGCTCCCCAGCGCCGGCAGAACTCAGGCAGGCCCAGACCAAATATATATACACACATGTCTATATGTGTATATGTTTTCTATAATATGTTATGTTGATTCCCCTTATATGCATTTACCTGATGATGTTGCCTTCACTCTCTGTTCATAACTGTTTATGTTCAAACTGAGGGTTTCATCTCATATCAGTGTTTTTGTGCTCTTTGTGACTTTTATTTGACGTTTACAGATTATTTCAACTTCCTTTCCTCAGTATAGATAGTATACGTTTGGAGGGAGTGTCATGGTATGGGCCTGCATGAGTACTGCCAGCACTGGGGAGCTACAGTTCATTGAGGGAACCATGAATGCCAACATGTACTGTGACATACTGAAAGCAGAAAATGATCATTGTTTTTGTTGCCTGTGTGTGTGGCTGATCACTGTGTGGGGCACATGGTTGATAGTACCCTGTGTATGTGTTTTGAAGCATTGGAGGAATGCCTCCCTGTATGTGCTGTGGGTATTTGGTAGTGTCCTGTGTGCTTAATCTGGCTAGTTGGCAGTAACCAATGCATGGTGATCTGTGTGTGGGCTGAGCAGTTGTCAGTGTGTGCTTTCAGTGGGATGGGTGGGTAGCATTGCCCTCACCATAAAACTGCCAATACTGGCTAACTTGTACCTCATACATGGAGATGACACCGTTGGTCTCATTTGGAGGTTTCCACTGCAGGTAAATCTTCTCCTCAAAAGGTCCCCCTTGTATAGACTCCAAAGGGATGGGGCCAGGGACTGGGGGCAGAGGAGGGTAGACATGGAAATATTTTAGTGTGCAGGCTCTGTGTAACTATGATATAAACATAAACAATCTGATTGTCTTGGAGGCCTACAGAATATTCATAAGTGGGAAGCCAATCCCAAAAGTGTTAGGGGCAAGTCTACACCAGGAGCATAGGAAATACACAGACAGAGCTGTGAGACATACAGAGGAAGAGATTGGCTGACAGAAAGGGTCTAACAAAGACAGAAGAGTTTTCAAGACATAGAGATATGAAGAGATAACAGATGGATGGCTAAGCATGCTATAGAGAGAGACACAGCAGTAAGCTTGTAAAGCGATACAAGCTTAGGCAGATAGAGGCAGTAAAAAGAGAGGCAAAAACAAATGGGGCCAAAAGAGACAAGGGGTGGCTGAGACACAGGAGTATCAAAGAGATACAAGAATGAGCAAAGAGGAAGGAGGCTGAAAGAGAGACAGGAAGAAGCAGAGACGCAGGAGGCTAAAAGAGAGACAGGAAGGAGCAGAGACGCAGTAGGCTGAAAGAGAGACTAGAAAGAGCAGAGATGAAGGAGGCTGAAGGAGAGACTAGAAAGAGCAGAGACACAGTAGGCTGAAAGAGAGACAAGAAAGAGCAGAGACACAGAAGGCTGAAAGAGAGACTAGAAAGAGCAGAGACGCAGGAGGCTGAAGGAGAGACTAGAAGGAGCAGAGACGAAGGAGGCTGAAGGAGAGACTAGATGGAGCAGAGACACAGAAGGCTGAAAGAGAGACAATAAGGAGCAGAGATGCAGGAGGCTGAAAGAGAGACAGGAAAGAGCAGAGACACAGTAGGCTGAAAGAGAGACTAGAAAGAGCAGAGACGAAGGAGGCTGAAGGAGAGACTAGAAGGAGCAGAGACACAGAAGGCTGAAAGAGAGACAATAAGGAGCAGAGATGCAGGAGGCTGAAAGAAAGACTAGAAAGAGCAGAGACGCAGGACGCTGAAGGAGAGACTAGAAGGAGCAGAGGCGCAGGAGGCTGTAAGAGAGACAAGAAACAGCGGAGACACAGGAGGCTGAAAGAGAGACTAGAAAGAGCAGAGGTGCAGGAGGCTGGAGAGACTAGAAGGAGCTGAGACACAGAAGGCTGAAAGTGAGACAAGAAGGAGCAGAGACGCAGGAGGCTGTAAGAGAGACAAGAAACAGCGGAGACACAGGAGGCTGAAAGAGAGACTAGAAAGAGCAGAGGCGCAGGAGGCTGGAGAGACTAGAAGGAGCTGAGACACAGAAGGCTGAAGGGGAGACAAGAAGGAGCAGAGACGCAGGAGGCTGTAAGAGAGACAAGAAACAGCGGAGACTCAGAAGGCTGAAAGAGAGACTAGAAAGAGCAGAGACGCAGGAGGCTGAAGGAGAGACAGGAAGGAGCAGAGAAGCAGGAGGCTGTAAGAGAGACAAGAAACAGAGGAAGCACAGGAGGCTTAAAGAGAGAAAAGGAGGAGCAGGAGGCAGAAAGGGGCAAGAGGCATGGAGGCAGAGAAACACAAGGGGCAGATATCGAGAAAGCTGAAAGAGAGACACTGCACTAGGCAAAATGTACAAAATCCTGGAGCAAGAGTGCTGAAGGATGGTATAAGGGAGAGTGCACGGTCATAGAGGGAAATGCTGAAAAAGTTAGTGAGGAAAGAACAACAAAGAATAGTGGAAACAAAATGAAAATGGAAAAGAGAGAGCGGAAAGAGGGAAAAACAATGGATGAGATGACCAGAAATGATTGTCAGGCAGAAAGAAAGAATGGGGAAGAAAGAGAAATGTATGTTTGGAACTATTTTGCTGTTAATCCTTATTTTACAACTATCCTAGGCCTGGGCCTTCTTAGAATTATGGGAATAAAAGCTCAGTGAGGAAATTCTCTGCCTTGATGGTGGACATTCCTGTAGCACTGATCTTTTGCCCTAGTCTATTACTTTACTCCCAGTACTGGACACACTCCCATCTCACCATCCTCCTCCGTGTGCACCACAATCTCCCCACTCTCCTTCCTTCCTTCTGGGTTGCACAGGGCAAGGCGCAGATACACGGCAGTGTGGGGCCGCAGCCCTCGTAGGGTGTAGTGGCTGGAGGTCAGGATCAGCTCCTCTGCTTCCACCTGCTCCTCACCCAGCTGGAAACTATAGTGCAGAGTCAGGTTGTAACTGTGACACCGAGTCACTGAGTATCCAAATGGCTCCCACTGGAGGGTCAGCTGACGAGCTCGGATATCAACCAGCTCCACATTCTGGGGGCCGTGAACAGGATCTGTGGAGAGACATGTATATAGACATACTGCTCTGTGTATAATACAGACACACACATTGGTCTTTGTATAATAACACAGACACTCGCTGCTCCTCATGTAACACAGACACACACACACTAGTCTGTGTGCCCTGCGTATAACACAGACACACACGATGCCCTGCGTATAATACAGACACACATCATGACTTGCTTATAATACAGACACCCCCTGCTCAGCACATAATACAGATACACCATGCTCTGCATATTATACAAACACTGCCTTCTGTATAATACACACACATACACACTACTCTGTGTATAATACAGAGACACACACTGTGCAGAGCTGTACCCAAGCCATCTCTGTATACTCTTTGCATTGTACTTTCTCAATTTCTTTCTCCTTTCACCTTGCTCTTCCTTTTATCACTTTCTAGTCCTTTTCTATTTTTCTTCTTCACTTTCCTTCTGCCTCTTTTTTTATCTTCTTTTTCTTTTCTCTCTTTCATTTCACCTCCATCTTCCATTCTGTTTCTCTTTCTTGTTAACGTCTTTCCTGACACTCTGCCTCTTTCTTCACCACTTTCTCTCTTCTTTTGCTCTCTGTATCTTCTGCTCTTGATCTATCTCTCCCTCTCTTTGCTCACTAACTTGCTTATTTAGTATCTCATACATCCCCCATGCATATCTCTCATCCACTTCAATTTTTCCATCCTTTTATCACTCTCTCACTTTCTGTACTCTCTCTTTCCTGGTCTCTTCAAGCCCCTTTCATCTCTCTTGTCTCCCACGCTACATTTTTTTCTCCATATCCATCTCTATGTTCTCTCTCTTATCTTTCACTCACCTTCTCTCTTCTAACTTTTGCTTTCCTCTCTGCTACCTCTGTCATCCTTTCTCTCTCATGTTCTCTCTCCATATCCCCCTTTCATTCCTCTTGTCTATCTCTCACTCTTCCGCTTTCTTCCTTAATCCACCTCTGTATCCTCTATCCTATTACTTTTCTTTCCTCTCTCCCACATCTTTTCTCTCTCTCCTATCACACTCTTCTCTCTTCTCCTGTCTGCCTCTGTATCCTCTCATGCCCTCTTCTCTTTCCCCATCCACCTTTCTTTCCTCTTGTCTATTGCTTACTCTTCTTCTCTTCTCCTATGCACCTATGCATCCTCTCTGACCCTCATCTCTCTCCCCTATGCATCTTTCTTCTCATAAATCTCTCACTCTCGCTCTCTTCTCCTATCCATCCCTCTTTCCACTCTCACTCTTCTTCTCTTTTCTATTGTCCACCTCTGTATCCTCTCTCCTCCATCCACCTCTTCCTCTCTCTTCTCCTTTGTCTCCACTTTCTTATTACCTTTCTTTCCTCTCTCTTACCTTCTTCTCTCTCACCCATCCACCTCTTTTCCTCTCCCTTATCTCTCACTCACACACACCCTCTCTTTATACTCTCCTATTACCTTTATCTCTCTCTCACATTCATCTATTTCTCACCTTTCATTTGCTTTTGCTCCGTTTATTCATCCATTTCTCATCTCTCACACTCATTTACCTCGCTCACACGTTCGTTCTCTATCTCCTCCCCCCCCCCCATTCCCCCTTTCCCATATTGCCACTGAGTGACAGGCTGTGAGGTTGTTATCATACAGCAGGGGGCCAGTGAATGGTGCCAGTTCCCCCCTCCAGAGTGGTGTCAGACGGCCGGTGTCACTCACACAGCCTGTCGTCTTGCTACTCTGCCAGGACCTGCCACTCGCACTGTCATTTACATGTCTGGGACATACTGTTTGTCCTTATCACTGAGCTCTGAGCTGAGATTATTCACCCTGGAGGTGGACAACCCCCCACACTAAAACACCCCCACTATTGATACACTGCTATAATATAAGGATTATGTTTCATACTACAGAATAGACAGTGACCCTTTACATATCACCATAAATAGGTAACCAGTCCAACTGAACCTTTAATCCATTAAACATATCCCTATCTGAATGGTAATCCATTGTGCAATTCCCTCTCCTTAGCTCACTTAGCTAAGGAGTAGGACTAACCCCTTAGAAATGTCACTGGAATTGGTTATTTAAGGATTTATTTGCACCAAATTGATTAAAATAAAATGACAAGTTATAGACAGTAAGAAAGTATTTAATCTGTTGCATAGGAACTGTCAACTTCTGCTGAGAATATAATGAAGGTTATATATTATCTTATTTTGGAATAAATAATGTTAATTGTTAAAAAAAAAATGTGTCTGTCATTATGTCACTTTGCAATTCAGTGGGTCTGCTCATTTAATCCAAATTGCACAGGTTAATACACATGCATGACATTTACTATTTAAAACTGAATAAATAAAACACACAAATATATGTACAAATCAGATAGAGAGCTCCAAAAGTGGATTATTTTCTTATTATACCTAGGGAGATCTATAGTACTGGTGAGGCACGAAGGGCAAAATGTACATCGGGGTTAGCTGCTTTGTGCAGTTTTAATGGGAATACCCTGATATAGTGGAGCTTGACCATTCTTTTGGATGGGGCAAATTAATCTGCAGGAAAAGAGAGTAGGATTGTCAGTTATATGGGAAGAAGAAATATCCACAGAAAAAATAGATGTACTAATGTCACTGTATAGATCTCTAGTTAGATTGTATCTCAAATATTGTGTCCTTGAAACTTGAAAAGGATATCAACAAACTAAAAACAATTAAAAATGGTGCCTGGTCTAAAAGACAAAGGGCCATATTTAATTTGAAGCCCGCAACTCGATCGCAGACGGCTGAATGTCTGCGGGTGTGTTGCGACCTCCTGTTGGTCTCCGATTGTGATGCTATTCAATTGCTCAAGGCCGCAAGTTACTGTCCCAAAGCTGAAAATGTAAACCATGCACTGGGTCGAAGCAGTTCAGAGGGGAACCTTCTCAATTAAGCAAGCCTGTAACCGCCCATTTTCGAATCAGCCAATAGAAAATGAGACTGTCATCATAAGAGCAGTAAAACATGGAGGTTACATGTCAATATTTACAGTGCAGCAGTGATGTTTTATTTGAATTTACATGCTACAAATAGGTTTTTAACCCCCTTGCGGGTCCTCTCTAGCACTCGCTTCCTTCATTTGCAATTTACGGGTGTGAAAACATTTGCGGGCTTGTGGAAAATTAGCAATTGAATGGCAATTTGCGATTTTAGCCTTGCGAAAGTCAAAGATCAAAGGCTTCTGGAGGCTGTAAGTTACGAGTTTAACCATCTTAATTTTTTCAAGGCCGTAACGCGGAAGCCATTCGGAGCCCGCAAAAAGACGCCAATTGAATAGCAAATTAGCTTGCAATTTCACTTACGGGCTCCCGGATCGCTCGAAAGCTCAATTGAATATGGCCCAAAGTTTATAATGACAGACTTCATGACTTGAATATGTACAATTAGAGGAGGAAAGGTAGAGGGAATATGATAGAAACCTGTAAATATATCAATGGATTTAATAAAGGATAAATAGTAGAAAAGATGAACAACCTTCCTGTGGAAGTGCAATGAGAAATATAGTAAAGACATGCAGGGTGTATAGGATAAGTACAAGGCTACTGTGAAGGCTAATTAAGCCAGGCTTTTTAGGTAGACTAGGTATACATTTTGGTTTGTTCCTCTGTCTGTGTCACAGCTTAGCCCACTCAGAGACCAAACTCTTTTAGCACCCACATGACAGGCAACAGTAGTAGCTTTTTATCTGACCTCAGGTTGCGCATCTCTGACTAGCACAACTAAGAAGATGGAAAAACTTGATTCAGAGCAATTTAACCCTTTAAATGTGTTTCTCCAAAACTTGTCTTTCACCTAATAAACACATCACTGTGATTACTTTTTCGGCACTGACCCTAAAAAAATCAACCATTACACTGTCATTAGATCATAGGTACTCAACAGTCACTGGGATTGTAAATTTAAATCCCCAATATAGACCCATATTCACATTGTGCTCTTTTGAGGAAATAGTTTTGATAATGGGGAAATTGTTTTTAGAATAAAATAATATTGCCTTTAACTTAATGTCTGTTATATACTGTTTACTGTAGGGCAGTTATTGCCTAATCTGTGCTGCTTTGTTAAGCTATTTGTCATCAGGATTGGGCCTTGTAAATTAATTGGATTTCCATTAGTTCTGTTAGAGCAATAGTACTGAAGCAGCTGAAAGTTTCCTCTTCAAGCTCTGCTCTTGGCTGTAGAAGCAGATCAGCAGGAAAAAAAAATGGTGGTTACCACTGTAGTATATTTCGATCCAATAGCTAATAATGTATACCATTTTTTTTAATTTAAAAAAACATTTTGCCAACTATCAAGTGGATTTTAACCCATTAAACATGTTATTCTGTTGCTTGTATGGACTCTTTAAATCCCTCAAAATACCCGCTGTCAGTGAACAGTTAATAATTAAACCCTCCCAAAGACCTATTTAATTCTCCCCAGAATGTAGCCGGATTCAAGTCATTTCCGCGCATTATAATACACTTTCTGCTTCATTTATTTTGCTCTGTCCCTGGAAAAATTGTGTGTCTTATTTTCCAGTGTGATTACATTTTCATCATGACATATTCGCAGCCTCAGACAATGGGGCCGCTGCTCTGTGAGCTGACTCATGGAAGTGGGAGCTATCGAGAGAGAGAGAAAAAAAATCCATCCAGCTCAGGCCGTGCACAGAATCCTAAACATGCAGGGATGGGGTGAGACAGAGAGAGAGAGGGGAGAGAGAAGGACAAGGGAGATAGAGAGAAGGGAATGGGGTAAAGGGAGAAGAAGAATGGGGGGGGGGAAGGAGAAAGAGAATAAGGGGAACAGGGGAAAGAGAATAGGACAAGGAGAATCAGTGGGTGAGGAGAGAAGAGGCGACAGAAAAATAGGGGGAAAGAGGGAAAAGGAGATGGAAGAACAGGGGGAAAGAGAGGACAAGGAGTAAGGGGGAAATCACAATGGGTGAGAAGAAAAGAGGAGACAGAAGAACAAGGGGACATAGAATGGAGGAGAAAGACAAGGGACATGCGGGAGACAGAAGAACATGTGTGTGAGAGAGAGAAGAACACAAGGAAAAGGGGGAGAAAAAGGAGAGGGAATAAAAGGGGGAGAAGAGGAGACAAGAATAACGGTAGAGATTGAGAATGGGAAGAGAGGAGAACAAGGGGGAGAGAAGGGTTATCTGGAAAAACAGTTGTGTGACAACAAGGGGGAAAGAGAGAAAGGGGAGATATATACTGTATATGGCGAGTGTTGAAAGTAGGGCAGAGAGGAGGAAAAGTGGTGAATGGGGGAAAGGGGGACAAAGTAAAATAAAGTTGAGAGAGAACAAGAGGGAGATATAGTAGGAGGGAGAATTGAGGAGAGTAGGGAGCAGCAGAGAATAAGTGGGATAGAAATGGGAAAAGGGATCAATGTGAGAGAAAATGAGAGAGTAAGTGAAGAGAGAGAAGCTCAATTGTAAACATGGATTAAGGAATAGGGGAGAAATAGGAGAACAAGGGGAAGAGATCTGGGAAAACAATTTGGGGGGGTGAAAGAGAGGAACACAACTGGAGATGAAGGAGCGATGTTGAGAGTGAGGAAGTAGGGGAAGCTTTAAAAAAAGTGAGGTCGATAATGAAAAAGTAACATTGGGAGTGGTAAAGAGGGGTAAGGAAGAGGAAGTGGTAACTGATGAATGAAAAAAAAGAAACAAGAAATGATAATGGGGAAGAAGTAGTACAGGATAAAGAAACAGGTTGAAAGAAAGGAGGAGAGGAACTAGGGTAGAGAAAAAAAGGAGAAGAGGCAAGGAGATGAAGAGAGCCTGAGGTGTGGGAGATGCGAGAGATGAAAAAAAAGAGAATTTAAATATTTTAGAAAGAAACAGCAAGAGAAGGAAACTAGTAATAAATTATTAGAGACTAGAGAATAAAGAGAGAGGAGGTAAAATAAGTGTGAGAGAAATAAAGGTATGCTAGACGAATAAATAGAAAATCTATAAGAAAAATATAATGTAAAAAAAGGAAGAAGGAGGAAGACATATTGTAATGGTAAATGAAGGAGTATAAAAGCTGAGAATGAAATTCACCTGCGAGAGAGAAAGAGTGAGGGGGAAGCTGACGCTGCCCCTGCCCACACTTCAATATCCCGGCTCCTCATACATTATACATGGCCAGGCGGGCTGTGCACTACCTGTCTGTGCTGTCTTTATCTGCACTCAACAGCACAGGCTATACTAGCAGTTCTGTGCTCACAGTGTCCTCACTGGCCACAGACCAGCCCAGGAACAGACAGCTGCTTAATGAACAAGGCTTTCAATATCTTCCTGTGGCCACTGTGTCCCTGTCAGAGAGTATTAACCCTGCAGGGGACAGAGGCCAGGACTGTCTGCAAGTGGACACTCTGAACAGATAGTAATGAAAAGAGAGAGACAGGAAGAAAACAGAAAGAGAGAAAGAGAATAAGAGAGAGAAAATTAAAAAGAGGGTTTTTCTGGTGGTGGCCCAGTGGTTATGACTTGGTGCTTTCAACTCTTTCTGAAGCCGAGCAGGGTTGGGCCTGGTCAGTACTGGGATGGGAGACCACCTAGGAATACCAGGAGCTGTAAGCTGTGGCCCACTGGAGAAGGAACTGGCAACCCACTCCAGTATCTCTGCCATGAATACCAAGTAGATCAGCGTGACCATGGACATAAAGATGATATGGTCCATGAGGTCACAGAGAGTCAGAAATGACTGAATGACAACAAAAATAAGGAAAAAGAAACAGAATAGAGGAAAAATTAAGGGAAGCAAAGGAATGGAGAGGATTTCTTGCAAATGAATGCCTTTACTAAATCTTGCTAAACAGACTTCTATAATAGGTTTTATTAAAACCTGTTTAACTATATTACAGTCATGACGCTGTAGAAGATGTCTAAAAGTGTTTAGAATATTTATGTCTCTTATGTTAAATGTACTCTCTAGATATGCTTCATATTAATGTTTTAACAAGATTCATTATTTTATTCTCCTCAATGTAATTATGATATGAAATGTACACTTTATTCTTAAGAAGCCCCCAGAGTAATACATTATCACCTTCTAGAATCTCCCACTTTCCTCCACTTCTGTCTAATGAGAGCTGCCACACCCACAGCGGATGGACTTCACACTAGTAGGTGAAAAGTGGCTACTCCAAGAGCTAGTAGAAGTAAGTGATTTGCACATTTTATATGACAATTACACAAGGAGGACAACATTAACCTAAATGAAAGATTCATATAAAACAAAAAAGAAAATGCCTGAAGAATGACTTTATACTGCCCATGGGCAAAAATTCAGACTTTTCCCTAGGCTGCTGTTTCAGATTGGTAGAATATCACACTTTACTTGTACAAAGACTTGCGATGTCATCTGTCGATACTCCTTTAACTTTAAACAACCTATTCGTTAACCATACAAAAACATAGATAAAAAACAAAAGGCTCATCCTGGTTGTCCATTCTACACGTGTAAAATGTGCCTTAAATTAGGTCTCAGGAGATAGCTTTATGCATATTATGCCAGTCATGCTTGGATTCCTTTATGATGCTTGCACCTACCATGTGGAACACTTACACTTATTAACTACCTTTTCCATATAGTAGTAAGTTTACATATTACTAAATGTTCCACAGTTAAATCATGATCTTTTGTGCTTGCATTCCTCTTTTTCTAGAAGATACTTCTTGAATACGAGTGAGAGTGCATATTAAGCACAGACAGACGAGATAGGAGAGATGGGCCAACAAAAAGAGAGGGGAAAGTGGGTGCTTGTAGCGGGAGGAAAAGAGAAGGGCCGAGAGAGACAAGTAAACAAGAGAAAGTGAAAGAAAACTGAAGAATACAATGGAAGAATTCGATAGAGTAAGCAAATCAAATAGAAGAGAGAAAGGTTAGCCGAATGAATAAAAATGAAGAAAGAAAGATAGAGAAAGAAAAAAATAGAGAACAAGTGAGAAGTAAAAAAAATGTAAATAAAAAATAAGGAAGAAGTAAAAAGAAAAAAGCAATAGACAAAGAAAACAGATAATAGGGAAAGAGAAATAAAGGAAAGCTGAGACAAGAAGAAAGAATTAACAAGATAGATAAATGAAAATGAAAAGGAATATGAAAAGAGAAAATAAGGAAAAATGGAATATATATATATATATATATATATATATATATATATATATATATATTTGTATATTTCTTTGCCATACAGCTCCCTTGCTCGGGATACAAACTGCCCTTTCCCTAGATATATATATTTTATGTGTATTTATTTACAGATTTCACCCATCAGTTTTGCCTCCTTCTCTGATAGAACAGAACAACATACTGTATGTTTATACATATACATTTAAGAACACAAACACACATGTACACAGATAAATATGAGAACACAAGCACACAGAAACATAAGAATCCATGTATAAACAAACTGTGCAATGCATCATAGGACCACCTGGCTCTGAAAGGGTTTATAACGCAGGTTTATTTGAAATCCTCTGGCTAATTAGGAGGAAATCTTATTCCCAATCACAGGGCCGGATGGGGGGCTCTGAGAGCGAGTGGAGTCGTGGGGAGAAGTTATTGTGTTGCACACGGCATGGGGCAGCGTTGCTCCGCAGCAGCACCGTACAGCTCTCCCCTCATTACAATAAATACACCTCATTTTACCTGCAGGGATCCAACCTCAGCACCACCCCCTCCTGCAGCAATGATCAGAGAGGGGGGAGTGAAAGGCAAGAACCACAGGTACTTAACCACTCAAGGACTGGAGTTCTGCTTTGTACACAAAACCTGCTTATATGGATAGAGATAGAACCAAAATACCATTCCTTGACAAGGATTCAGAATAATCCATATAATCTATATCATCTGCTGACTGCTTCTTTCTTGACTTCTCACGGCTGTCTCACTTTCATTATACTTCTGTTCACCTTATCCATTAGTCTCTTATTCTTCTTCTGGCTCTTTTCTCGTTTTCTTTGGCTTATTCCTCTCCTTTTTTTGGCTCTCTTCAACCTTTCCTTGGCTCTCTCCTCCATCCCTTGTCTCTCGTTCCCCTTTCCTTGGCTCTGTTTTCTCTTCCCTCTCCTGGCATGCTTCAACCTCTCCTTTGTTCTCTTCCTGGATCCCTAACTTTCTTTGTCCCCTGCTCTTGCCCTTCCTCCCCTTCTCCTAGCTGTCTATTTCTTGTTGTTAACACCTAACCATATGCCTAACAGCTAAAGATAACCCCAAGCAGAAATATCAGCCTCAACCCCAAGCAGAAATATCAGCCTCAAACATAACTTTATCTCTGCCCCCAATCCCAAACAGAAATATAATCCTAAAACCTTACCTTATCTCTGACCCCAATCTATAGACAATCCTAACTAACCTTACATCTATCCTTAACTCTAATCCTGACCTGAAAACTAAACATTACCTTGATTCTCATTATAGCCCTAAACCTTAGAATAATCCTTAACATCTAACCTCTAACATTAGTCCCGAAGGCAAATCCTAGCTCTAACACCTCAAAAACCTTCAACCCTTTTCCATGTGTTGTATGTTGTATTTCCTATGCTTTTTTTACCCCTGTATAGTGCTACAGAATATGTTGGCACAGTATAATAATAACTAGAAAATTGCTCGTAAAAAATGACGGCAATAAAATAGCAATGCTGGTGATGCTGTTTGCCACACAATGTAAGCCTTTTGCTCCTCTGAGCACCATTTGCACGGCGCGTGCTGAATGCCGTTGGTTTTTTTACCAAAGTCTTGCGTGCCTGTCTTTGTTCGTGTAAGTGTTACTGTCTTCACCGTTGTGTATTTTCTAAGTCCTGCGTGCCTGGCATTGTTCGTCTAAGTGTTACTGTCTTTTGCGTTGTGTATTTAAGTTCTGCGTGCCTGGCCTTGCTGAGGCTCGTTTTCATCCTGTTTCCGAATTTTTAAGTTTTTTCGGCGCAATTTTTTTACCCGCTTCTGCAATTTTTGATTCAAAATTAAAAAAGACAAGCCAAGACAAAATATGCCTCAAATTAACTTTCAACCTCACTCACAGGCTCCCTGGATCTCCCCCTGTGCTGTGTGTGAGTTTGTAAGGTAATTTGAGGCAGATTTGAAGTCCTGCGTGCCTCAACTGCTCGCCTCACTTTGCGAGGCTCGCAGTGCAATGAGTGCCTTTGGCGGTCATTGCAGCCTAAGTTTTGTGTGCCTCAACTGCTCGCCTCACTTCGTGAGGCTCACGGACGATGGCTTGCTTTGCTACACTCATTACAGCCTAAGTCCCGTGTGCCTCAACTGCTCTCCTCCCTTCGCGAGGCTCGCGGTCGACGGCTCGCTTCGCGTCACAAGGCTCGCAAAGTGTGATGACAACTCGCAGTATGTAGGTGATAAATAAAGGATAAGAATAATAATAACATCTAATGTAGCCCTTAACCCAAATCCTCAACCCTAAATATAACAACAGCATTTTACCTTATCTCTGACACTAAGCCCAACACCTAATTTTACCTAATCATGACTTCCAACCCTACATAGACCCCTAACAACTAATCTTAATCCTAATCCCAAAACCCAACAGCCTAACAACAATCTAACACGAACTGTAAACAGAACCCACATTTCTAACCAAAGCTTTTATCAAACACATGAATATAAATTGTTACATGCAATACATTTGGCATGCATATATTATACTCCTACTGCTTAAGATAGCAGAGGTTCTTTATAGTGCCATAATCAGTTTCTACAAATCCAGAGGAGGTGTTGCAGATTAGAGTGGTGCAAAGTATCGCTATAAGTTCCAAGACTTCTCTGCATTACATAAAGTATTAATATACATGCAGATTGTAGGAACGCTGAAGGCAGCAGAGAGCTTTCCATTCTGCTCATACATATATACATATATACCTAGATTGCACCTGACATCGGCTATAGCATTATCTAGTGTGTGACCTATTCTAGCTCTGCATTTTGCTATCAGGCTCACACTGCAAGACAGGGCCATAAATACTCAGGGACAATGCACAATGAGACAGAACTGGGAAAAGAGAGACAGTGGCACGTAAGGAATTATACTAAGGATTCATAGCTTACGAGGGGAAATATGAATAAAATGAGGGAGAGAGAGATAGATACCATCAGTGCATAGCTGAAAGAAATGTCTAAATAGAGAGGGAAGGAGAAAGGGGTAGATGAAGAAGAAAGAGAAGAGTGGGTATGGTTATAAGAGGAGCATGTGATAGAAGAGATGGAGAAGAAAATGGATGAGAGGAAAACTAAAAAAGTACAGCTTCAGTGTATAGAGAAAGAAAAGAGATGGAGAAAGAAAGGAGGAGAGATATTGTGTGAAAGAAAAGTAGAGAGAGTCAAGAGGAAAAAGACAGAAAAAGACAGAAAAAGGGGAAGAAAGAAAGACAGAGAAGGAAAGTGCAGAGAGAAAGAAAGAGGATATAGAGATATATAAATGAGAAAATAAAGAGGGAAAAAGAAGAAAAGTGGGAGCAAAAAAAAGGAAAAGTATAAAAGAATGAGGAAATTAAAACATTAAAAGTAGGACATTGGTAAATGTAAGGGATAGGACGATTTAACGTAAGTAAAAAAGAAAGAAAAAAGAACAAATTAGCAACAGAAACAAAGGAAGGGGAGAGGAAATCAATTAAGAGGCGAAAGTAGATGAAGAGAATGTGAGAGAGAGAGGTGATGTAGAGCACATAAAAATATGGGTGATGGAGAGAGTTCAAAAGAAAGAATCGAGGGGAGGTAAGAAAATAAACAGTGTGAGAGATATAGAAGAGGGTAAAATAATGATATCCTCAAATCTCCAAGTTTATAAATTGAGCGAGAGCAAGAGATTGGATGAGACATACAGATATGGAGAGATTACCCAGTGCTCAGAGAGCAGACAGCACTTAGCAATAAGTGGCGCCTGGGGCTGAGCACCAATTACAGCTGTCACACACCTCCAGCCCCAAAATACCGCCAGTGTCTGCCCCCTCTCCCCCACTCTGTCACTTTCTAAAGAGGCCACTTGATGTGCACACTGAACGCCTCTTTATTAGTCGGGGAAGCTTTTAATGCACATTAGGACTGAGCAAAAACCTCCCAGCTGTAACACCGAGAGCTGGGGTGAGAGGACAGGGAATTATCTGATAACCTTTACACTGTCAGAGGGATCTATAGCACACATATAATGCACTGTATGATGATGCTGAGTACCTACACACTAATATGAAGAGGCTGCACTGTATAATGAAGCTGCGTATCTATATACTAATATGAACAGGCAGCACTGTATAATCATGCTTGGTATCTATACACTGATAATCAAAAGCCTGCACTGTATAATGATGCTGAGTATATATAGACTGATAATGAACAAGCTGGACTGTATAACAATGAGGAGTATCAACACTCTGTTAATTAATGTGTATTGTATGCCAGATATCTATCCATCTATAATGAGCACATTGTACGATGATGTTGAGTAACTATACACTAAACTGAATTTAAGGATTGATACACATTCTTTTAAATATATTACCGCCGTTTTTTCCTGGATTTTATTTTATTTTCCCAATTCCCCAATTAAAACTGAATCCATTTATATTATTTAGTGTTAACCACTAGGGAATTATACAGGTAACTGTATTACATATACACTGATCACAAACATGCTGCACTCTATAATAAAGATGAGTATCTAAACAAGGATAATGAACAGTACTGATACTGAGTATGGCTTCTACCTGCGCACTTGGTCCTGGTAGTGAGTGGTGGTCCTGGTGGTCCTGTCCCTCCCTCCCCTGGGCGAGACAGCAGCACACGTATCTCGTACTCAACATCAGGGTCTAAGTGCCACAGTTTGTAAGTGGGTCCATCCATGACATGGGTCTCGGCCCAGCTCCCTGAAGTTGTCCTGTACTCCACCTCCTTCAGAACAATTGGCCCATCCCCGATTATTGAGTTGGCATTTGGCTTGATCCACAGGTAGGTGGCACCCACTGCCAGGAGCTCTGGGGGTGCAATTGGAGTAGGAGGCTCTGGAAGATCAAACACGAAAGGTCACAAAAGAATACCAAGCTATATTAAGCAACATGCCATGCTTCATGATGTATCTGTTAACTGTTAAACAAAATATTGTGCTGTATATTGATACTGAGTATCTGTATATTAATATTAAACACACTGCACTATAATGACGCTGAATATATTTACTTTAATAATAAACATGCTATATGGTACAATAATGCTGAGTATCCATATGCTGATAATGAATACACTGTTCTGTATAATGCTGTTCTTGCCCTCATATAAATAAAATATAAGATTTTTATGAGTGCTCTGGATGGTTTTCTCTCAGGTCCAAGCTGAGAGTCTCCAGAATAATACCTGGATAATTATCTCCACGGAGAAATAAAATGATCAATAATTGATTGTGCAGAGCTGTACCTGAGTTGGTAGTGATATGAGATCACCGCAAGCTGAAGAATTATTTGTGAATATTCAGGCAGAAAAAACTGGACACAGAACTCAGGACTGGGAACAGAGAATAGGCATAGTCAAATAGACTGGTACAGGTGCCAAGGGCAACGAGAAAGAGTAGATTACCTATCAAGGAATGGTGGGTGAGGATAAGAATTGGACAGAGGTAAGAAGGAGAACACAAGAGAGAGAAGCACTAGGGGATAGGATGAGAAGGACAGATAAAAGAGATAAGGATCAAGATGATGAAATAGGGATAAAGATGGAAATGCTGGGAGAGGGTCAGAGATAAGACACAAAGAGCAAGATAACAAGAGCGGGCAGACATCAGAGAAAGGAGGAAGTATGAGAAATCAGAGGCAAAGGAGAAGTGAATGAGAGGGAATCAGAGGCAAAAAGGTAGGAGAGAGAGGGTAGATATAAGGGGCAATAAGGTAGACAATCAGAGGGACAGAGAAAAGAGAATTAGAGGGGACAAAGATCAGAAACGAAGAGGGACAGGATGAGAGAGAGAGACAGAGATTAGAGGACAGAGGTCAGGGGCAAAGAAGAAGTAAATGAGAAAGGCTGCGGAAGACATCTGAGTCAAGTATAATCTGTGTGAGAGAGGAAAAGTGAAATGTGCAATATTTCTATAGGGTAGAATTAAAGGGAGAAATGGTTAAAACTGAAAAAGCATGGGGCAGAGAAAGTAAAAAATATAGAGAAGAGGAAGAGAATGACAAATATTGGATGAAGGGATTGATTAGGGATAAGGAGGAAAATAATCAGTGGGCAGTGGTAATGACAGGAAGCAAGACAATCAGAGGTTACAGAATCAGTGGTGATGGGGATATAATTATGGACCCAGAATGGGTGAGAGACAGAGATTTAGGACGGAGAAAAATAATCAGTGTTCACAAGAGAAAGACCGTAAGAAGTGAGAGGAAAGAAAAACATGGCAATAAAATGATCAGAGGGCACACACATTTGGTAATCTCCTGTATTAAGAGAGTATATATTGTGGGTAAAACCTCCATCATATATAACAAGGTTTAATTGCGATAGCCTATCTCATTCTGCACGGCCTCTCCCCAGGGGGACAGCAACCTCTGTAGTGTCCTAATCATTGATGAGTGATGCATGCCTGTCTATCCCAGCTGTGTCCCCCTCCTCAAGGCCTCTGCTGGGGACATATTCACAGACCCCCTCTCACTTATCCTCCTTCAGGGGAAGAGTTTCTGAGGGAAATTCTACAGAGTGGAAGAACCTTACTGCAAAAATGTACCCTCATGGGGATGTTACTGTGTCACAGATGAGACCACAGCTGGGGGAGAGAATACATGTACAGACCCACTGCACGCTTATGTTTGATAATGAGGACATAGCTTTATCTACCACCCAGTTGTGAAATTTTTTTATTTGTTCTCTCTGAGTTTCAAAAACAGCTATCACTCAGGGAATGAAAGTGACTTTTGATCACTTATTATATAAGTAAATAGTGTGTCTGTCCTGCAGTATATGAGGCACATTCAATTCGAAGCCCACAACTCGATCACAGACAGCCAAATGTCTGAGAGTGTGTTGCAGCCTCCTGTTGGTCTCCGATTTGTGAGGCTATTCAATTGCTCAAGGCTGCAAGTTACTGGCACCAATTCAAAACCGTAAACCATGCATTGGTTTGGAACAGTTCAGGGCGGGAACATGATCTATTCAGCAAGCCCGTAACCGTCCATTTCGAATCAGCCAATAGAAAATGAGACTGTCATTATTACGGCAGTAAAACATGGAGGTTACATGTCAATTAATTCGGTTCAGGGGTCCGGTATGCGAACAGACTCACAAAACCCCAAAATAACGAATTATGAAAATGAATGCCAATACTGTTCCAGTCCATATGGGTGGCCTGATATGTATTAACTCATTGATAACCTAGATCGATTTCACCCCGAAATTAAACATAAAAATAAATATAATTTCCTGCAGATTTGCGAGCTTGAGACTGTTGTGCAATTAATTCATTAGTCTTTCATCGCTTTCCCCTTTATTTACAGTGCAGTATTGATTTTGTATTTGCATTTACATTGCTACGAATAGGTGTTTAACTCCCCTGCGGGTCCTGTCTAGCACTCTTACGATTTTCTCCTTCATTTGCCGTTTACAGGTGTGAAAACATTTGCGGGTTTGGGGAAATTGAGCAAATGAAAAGCAATTTGCGATTTCAGCCTTGCGAAAGAACAAAGGCTTCTTGAGGCTGTAAGTTACAAGTTTAACCAGTGACATTTTTTCAAGCCCGTAACTCGGAAGCTGCTCCGAGCCCGCAAAAAGACGCCAATTGAAAAGCAAATTAGCTTGCAACCGCACTTATGGGCTCCCAGATCTTCCAAAAGCTCAATTGAATGTGGGCCTATGTGTGAAGACAGCTCGGCACTGTGTCTGTCCTGCAATATGTGTGTGTTTATATAGAGAACTCACCAGTGTGTCTGTCCAGCAGTATTTGTGTGTTTATAAAGAGATCTCTCTCAGCAGCGTGCCTGCCCTGCATTATGTATTTGTATATAGAGAGCTTGGCAGCGTGTCTGTTCTGCAGTATGTATAAGTAGCGTGTAGCGTGCAGTATGTGTATATAGAGAGTTCTGCAGTGTATCTGTTCTGCAGTATGTGCATATAGAGAGTTCAGCAGTGTGTCTGTCATGCAATATGTGTGTTTATATAAAGCTCAGCAGTGCATCTTCCCTACAGTATGTTTCCATATATAAAGAGCTCAGCAGTGTGTCTGTCCTGCAGTATGTGTACATATATAGGGAGCTCAGCAGTGTGTCTGTCCTGCAGTATGTGTACATATATAGGGAGCTCAGCAGTGTGTCTGTCCTGCAGTATGTGTACATTTATGGGGAGCTCAGCAGTGTGTCTGTCCTGCAGTATGTGTACATATATAGGGAGCTCAGCAGTGTGTCTGTCCTGCAGTATGTGTACATTTATGGGGAGCTCAGCAGTGTGTCTGTCCTGCAGTATGTGTACATATATAGGGAGCTCAGCAGTGTGTCTGTCCTGCAGTATGTGTACATATATAGGGAGTTCAGCAGTGTGTCTGTCCTGCAACTCTCTGTGTAGCAGCGAAAGATTTATATTAAACCCAGGGATGTGGTGGAAGGAATCTGAACAGAAACAAAGACAATAAAAACAAGAATAGAAATTTACAGTGTGCAGAGATGTGAGAAGACTGCAGGAGGGAAGGAAGTTTCCAGGTACCTGCTGGGAATTACATACTGTCTGAAAGCAGATAACACAAGGGCCTAGAGAGAGCGCAGTGGGACACCACGGGGGAGGGAAACGGGATGTAAAAATACATGAGAGAGGAGAAGAGAGAGGTTAGGAGGAGAGAGAAAGAGAGGAGTTAGGAGGGAAGAAATAGAGAGGTTAGCAGGCGAGAGAAGAGAGGTGCTAGAAGGGAAGAAATAGAGAGAGACAGTGATAGTGTGTTAATGTGATAATACATAAAACTAACAGGGTAAAGGTTAGTATTTTAATAGCTAACATAGAATGAAAGTGCAGGTTTTCAAGACCTCTTAGGACCCATTTGCAGACACGATATACATTGAAAATTGATAACATATAAATAGAGTATAACACAGTGCAGCACATAGATGTGTTATATAAAGTGTTTGAGAGGAGACGGGAGAAGGGAGAGTGAGGGGAGACAAAGATACAGAGGAAATAGAGGGAAAGGAAAGGGACTGGAGGAAGAAAAATGACAGAAAAACTAGGGAGAGAGGTTGAAAAGGAAGCAAGAAATATATAGAAATGAGAAAGAGATAGAGACCAAAAGGAAAGGAGGGAGATACAGGGTGGAAAAAGAGATAAAGTGAAAGACAGAAATCAGATGAATAAATGAGGAAGAGAAAAAGGGAGAAGAAAAACAAGTAGAAAAGTGATGAGACCGAGATGTTTTTGTTGTTGTAGTAGTGAGAGCCAATAAAGAGCTTGCATCTCAAAGTAGGGTCAGGAAATAGAAGAAGTATAAGAGTAGGGTTGAGGAGCCTTGTGGAACTGTGCAGTAGCCTGGCATTATCTCAGTGTAGGATTCGGACGGAGGGCACACTGCAGAGTCAGGCTCCTGGGTGCCCTGCATTGACAAGGTGCACTGCAGGGTCAGGGTGCTGTGCCTATAAGCTACTTCTACTGTTCTCACCTTTCACAATAAGCTCTGCATAATTGGAGACCCCTGATCCTCCCGCAGAGCGCAGGACACAGCGGTACTTGCTGATGCTGCGCTGGGATGTTTCTCCAACGCTGACTGTAGCAGAGAAGCGCCTGTGATTCACCACACGGGTCACCATGAGGGCTGTGTCCCGCCCGTTCCACTGCTAAACATTGGAAAGATTAATCCAAATCAGAAACAGTAATAATCACAACAGCCATACTTTCTACCTTCAATCTACTTCTCCTTCACACAGCTTGTGCTTAATTTCCATCTTTTTGTGTGCATAACAGTATAATAAACCACAGTTAATTGCTTTTATTATCAGTTTCTAGGTTTTTCTTCTCACAAGGTACTTTTTCTCAAGAAGGGAGGACCAAGCACCTACATTTTTTTCATTATTTGGTAAAGTTTAGTTTTCTACCCTTTACATCACTCATCTTATAAGCCAAAACAAAAAAACATCTAATGCAATTTGAATCCTTGATCTTTTACACAGCTGTCTGGGTAGTGCCTCCTACCTGCAGCCAGAGCTTGTCATGTTGGGACCATTTGCCCCCAGCGATACACTGAAAAGTGGCGTTCTGGCCAACGTTGACCTCCACATTCTGTAAACGCAGGAAATGGGGAGCGTTCCCTGGAGACAGAAACAGACATCTAGATATTAATACAGACACACCGCTGGGGTGTGATCTAGACCTTAATGCAGCCACTGTTGGAATGGGATTCTGATAACAGCACAGCCAGTTCTGGGGTGAGAGCCTGACATTAGTGCAGCCACCTCTGGGGTGGGATCCTGACATTAACAGAGCCACTCTGGGGTGAGATCCTGACAATATCATGGCCACCTCTGGGGTGAAATCCTGACAATATCATGGCCACCTCTGGGGTGAAATCCTGACAATATCATGGCCACCTCTGGGGTGAAATCCTGACAATATCATGGCCATCTCTGGGGTGAAATCCTGACAATATCATGGCCACCTCTGGGGGGGGGATCCTGACATTATCACAGACACCTCTGGGGGGGGATCCTGACATTATCACAGACACCTCTGGGGTGGGATCCTGACATTATCACACACACCTCTGGGGTGGGATCCTGACATTATCACACACACCTCTGGGGTGGGATCCTGACATTTTCACAGCCACCTCTGGGGCGGGATCCTGATATTATCACACACACCTCTGGGGTGGGATCCTGACATTATCACAGACACCTCTGGGGTGGGATCCTGACATTAGCGGAGCCACCTCTAGGAAGGAGATACTGACATTAGTGCAAATACCTAAGGAGATGTGTTATGATAATGCAGGTAAGTGCTATTCGGTGAGGCTCAGCTGATATGCTCTCCCATTATACTTTGCAGCTGCCATCTGCTCAGCCTCTAGAATTAGCTGCAGACTGAGAATTACAATTCATTCTGAGAGTGTTTGGCAGAGATTCAAAGAAACTATAAAAGGGCCTGAATATGGCAGAGAAAGAATACATGAACACCTCCTCTTAATACTCAGACACCAGGACATGGATCTCTCATCTCCTTCTAATACACTGACTCCAGGACACGGACCTCTCGCCTCCTCCTAATACACAGACATCAGGACACGGACCTCTCACCTCCTCTTAATACACAGACACCAGGAAATGGGACCCTTCCCCTCCTCCTACTACACAGACACCAGGACACAGACCTCTCACCTCCTCCTAATACACAGACACCTGGACACGGACCTCTCACCTCCTCCTAATACACAGACCTCAGGACACTGACCTCTCATCTCCTCTTAATACACAGACCTCAGGACACTGATCTCTCGCCTCCTCCTAATACACAGACACCAGGACACGGACACCAGGACACGGACACCAGGACACGGACCTCTTGCCTCCTCCTACTACACAGACCTCTCACCTCCTCCTAATACACAGACATCAGGACACGGACCTCTCACCTCTTCCTAATACACAGACATCAGGACACGGACCTCTTGCCTCCTCCTACTACACAGACCTCTCACCTCCTAATAATACACAGACCCCAGGACACAGACCTCTCACCTCCTCCTAATACACAGACATCAGGACACAGACCTCTTGCCTCCTCCTACTACATAGACACAGACCTCTTGCCTCCTCCTACTACACAGACCTCTCACCTCCTAATAATACACAGACATCAGGACACAGACCTCTCACCTCTTCCTAATACACAGACACCAGGACACGGACCTCTCACCTCCTCCTAATACACAGACACTAGGACACAGACCTCTCACCTCTTCCTAATACACAGACACCAGGACACGGACCTCTCACCTCCTCCTAATACACAGACACCAGGACACAGACCTCTCACCTCTTCCTAATACACAGACACCAGGACACAGACCTCTCACCTCCTCCTAATACACAGACACCAGGACACAGACCTCTCACCTCTTCCTAATACACAGACACCAGGACACGGACCTCTCACCTCCTCCTAATACACAGACACCAGGACACGGACCTCTCACCTCCTCCTAATACACAGATATCAGGACACTGGCCTCTCACCTCCTAATATATATACATCAGGACATATATAATGATACATGATAAATAACCTAGTATATACACATAGATAAATTAAAGTAATATTATAATAGAGGAGATCAAGGTCTTTCTTAAAATATTTTCTTTTAAGTTAATCTCTCATCAAAAAACAATATACATTATCATCACTTGCCATATCCATGACTGTAATCTTGGCATTTACTGTGGAAGCACTTAAACTGAAAATTCTGGAGGCAGCCATCTTAGAATATTCACTTCCTGTGATTACAAAATGGATTCCCTTCAACATATTTTGCAATCCTATTCTGTTAATGTTATCAGTATTTGGGTAAACAACGGCAGAAAGTATTGGGTCTCAAAGCATCACAAAATGGAGACCATGGAACAACAAAAAGCTTTAAAAAATATGTTTTTAGAGAGGAAGAAAGGGTTGCAAAGACTGCAAGTAAACAAATCCTGGTCTTTTTAAAAACTAGTTTTTGTTTGGTAAATGATTCCTTTTAAGGATAATACACTGAGTCACTAACTGAAAGATATATTGGAGCTTAGCGCAGCTACCCCGCAGCCATCATTAGGTTTAATTATGTCTTTAACTTCTGGAGCAATAAATTACTGTATGTTTCCTAGCTCCAGACCCAAAGGATCATCTCTGAGGTACAGAAGATACAGAGAGACCTCTCAGCCCACGAGTACAGACACAAATCCTACAGACTGAAGGGTGTTTTTCAAACAATGTGCACGATTTCCTCTCCTGGGGCCAAAACTAAACATCACAGCGGCATTATTAGCACACTGAATCTTTTGTGTCACAAGTGGTTCTACAGCAACAGGCAAATATAGCAAGATCCTGTTGTATTGAAGAATTTTACTTTTTTTAGGAAGAAAGAAAGAGCTGGCAAGGCAAAGAAGAACATAAAGATAATTAGATGGTGTGGAGAGATATACATAATTTAAAAAAGTAAAACTGTATAAAGTAATTACTGTGTAATGAAAAACAATATGTTTAAAAACTTTATGTCTGACTAAGAGCATTAAACAGGAAAAACGTTTTTAAATAGAAACAAATGTTGATGCTTCTGCAGGACCCTGGAGGGATCCATGATACATTGGTGGAAGCTTTTTGTGTGAGTGGCTATTGTTGCATTAAATGATGCACTGTGTCTCCTTCTGGGCTAATGAGGGGGACTGGTGAGGGTGTACATTTCAATATTATCCAATTATCAAACAAAAGTTCTTGATCTACTGTTTGCCTGATTCCACACTCCACCTTTCACTGAGAACACCTCCCCTTATCATCAAGCTCTCAGGATGTAATTTAACAAGCACAAAATGGATTCCTGTTCAGAGTTTTCAAAAAAATCAGCTTACTGGAGAACTGAAAAGTACACAAATTAATAAACAAAATTCCAATTGTTTTTTATTAAAAAAAAGAGGGGAAGTGTTAGATAATTGGCCATAAAAGTTACATGAAAAGGTCAACTTCTCCTAATTCCTTTATCTCAAGTGATTCATTATTCACCGTTGTTTGGGGTGAATAACTATCGATTTGGTGAAGATTTAAATTATTATAAAACATTAACACAAAAACGTCTCTTTGACTATTATTATATACTAGAAAATTGCCTGTCAAAAACGACAGGAATAAAATTGTAAGCCTGGCAATGCTGTTTGCCACACAATGCAAGGCTGTGGTCGCTCAGAGCACCTTCAGCGCTCATTGCGAGCCCTACGCTTGAAGGCACTCATCGCGACTCATTGACGTTTTTGTCAAGCCACAAATTTCCTGCTTTGCAATGATCACCTTTGGTGCTTACCGAGAAGCCCCACAATTAGCGGCTTTGGCGCTCATCATGAGGCTCACAACGAGCACTCATTGCATACTCTTGAGCACTCATTGCAAGCCTCTCCCCCACATGTAGTTTAGAGCCCTTGCGATGAGTGTTTGGGTTAAGTATTACTGCCTTGGGTTAAATATTACTGGCTTGTGTTACTGGCTTCGGATCTTTTTTACTGCCTTCGGCCTCGTTTTCATCCAGTTAAGTTTTTTCGGCCGCCATTTTTTTTCTCGCTTTGGCGATTTTTGATCTTGGAAAAAAAGGAACAAATATGCCTCGAATTAACTTCCTCACTCACAGGCTTCCTGGCTCTCCCCCTGTGCTGTGTGTGTAAGTTAAATTGAGGTATATTTGTTTTTTTTTGCTGGTCTTTCCAGTTCCGTGGTTCGGCTTTTAAATTCGTAATTTAGTACAGCCCCGCAACTGAGGGCCACGGTTTGCAATGCCCGCAGTTGCATCTACAGGCTTTTGTCCTAATTCCTACGGGCTCCCCATGAGCGCCCATTGCAGCCTAAGTCCCACGGGCCTTGTGATGAGCGCCTGCGGCGCTCATTGCAGCTCTGCAGGCCCGCAATATTTAAAATTGCGTGCCCAACACTGCAAACGTGACCAACGTTCTTGGTCCACAACTATATTTGTGATGCAACTGGGCATTCTCTTGATTACTACCCCGCCCCATTTCGAGATTGTAACTACTTGTGTGAAATAAAGTTATTGGGAGAGAGGGAGAACTTTTCATGTAATGTAACAAAGTATCTCACATTTCCACTTATTTTTAATAACATCCAACTGTAATTGTGTATATTTTTATGTGTACTTTCCAATTCTGCATCAACTGGGACAATTGTTGTGCCACTTTAATATGTGATTTGTGAATATGCATTACGTTGAAATGGCAGTTCAAGATTTAGATAACACGTTACTTTTAAGCTTGAAAAGCTCTCACCCAGTCCAGGATAATGGTAAGTAGTGATAGAGAGAAGAGAAGGGGCAATGGAATGCACAGAGATAAGTTTACATACGGCAGGGGTGGGCTAGAACTCGGACCTCGTCCACAGCGATGTATCCAGAGTGATCCTTAACAGACACAGCTTCAAAAATTATCTGCACAGAGAAAATAGAAATCAACAAGAGGCAACATAGAGCTGGAATGAGTATCCTCAGTACCAGTAGGTATACAGGGTAACAAGTAAAATTAAAGGAGGTTTAAAACTATTTAAAAACGGCAACTAAGCTTCAGATTTCAAGGACTGTAAACATAGCTATATAGGATAGAATAGAGAGTGGGAATGCAATAATAAGAGGTCATGATTTGAAGTTGGAGAAACAATACTTACAGAAAAGATTGTACATCAGATAAGATACCCATTATACCTAACAATTTGTCTCAATTAAGGCTCAGGATAGACATTTACTTATCCCAGACATGCTTAAATTCCTTACTGTTTTTGACTCTACCAATTGCAAGCCAGCAACTGGATCGTAGTAGGCCGTATGTCTGCTGGTGAGATGAGGGCTCCTGTTGTCTCTGATTACGATGCTATTCAATTGCTCAAGCCCGCAAGTTACTTTCCCAAAGCCGAAACTCTAAACCATGCACTGGTTCGTAGCAGTTCAGGGAGGAAACATGATCAATTAAGCAAGCCCGTAACCTCCTATTTCAAATCAGCCAATAAAAAATGGGACTGTCATTGTTACGGCAGTAAAACATGGAGGTTACCTGTCAATCAATTAGGTTTGGGGGTCCAATATGCGATCAGACTTGTAAACCCGCACAATAAAGGATTATGAAAATTAATGCCAATACTGTTCTAGTCCATGTGGGTGGTATGATATGTAACCCCGAAATTAAACATAAAAAATAAATGTAATGTCCTGCCTATTTGCAAGCTTGAGACTGTTGTGCGATTAATACTAATGCCTGTCATCGCTTTCCCCGTTAGTTACAGTGCTGTGTTCATTTTTTATTTGCATTTACAGTGCTACGAATAGGTGTTTAACCCCCTTGCGGGTCCTCTCTAGCACTCATAGGATTTTCTCCTTCTTTTGCCATTTTCAGGTGTGAAACCGTTTGCGGGCTTGGGGAAATTGAGCAATTGAGTAGCGATTTGCGATTTTAGCCATTGTAACTCTTGCAAAAGTGAAAGATCAAAGGCTTTGGGAGGCTGTAATTTACAGGTTTAACTTGCGATGTGTTTCTATATTTAAAAAAGTAAAATTAATATTTACATTTCTATGTTATCTTTAAAGGTGATTTATCAGATAGGATACATTTTGAATAAATGCGCACCATAGAAAAATCATGCATATTTATTATTTAGTTAAGAAACTCACATGTTGTCTATCATGCATTTAAAAGAACATGGGCCTCATTAAATTGTCAAAGTTGTAATTACTAAAGCGCATAATGTAGCCCACACAAGTTACTGCTATTAAATTGGCCTCTTTTGGGTACCCACAATCGATCTGAAGGTTAAAGGCTGAAAAGCAACTGCGGTTGTCAAAATCGTAACAATGACCCATTTAAGCCTTTAATCTGTCAAGCCTGCAAAAGTTACAATCGCTAAAATTGCAAATCACTATTAAATTGCTACAATTCCTCAAGCCCGCGACTACTTTCCCACCTGTAAATGGCAAATGTAGCAAAAAATCCTATGAGTACTAGAGAGGACAAACACTATAAAAGCAAATATAACACTGTAACACTATAAAAGCAAATACAAATTCAATACTGCACTTTAAAGTATGGGGAAAAAGATGTAATGCATTAGAATTAATTGCACAACAGTTTCAAATCTGCATGCGCAGTGCGCAGTGTTGGCCGTTAGGAGGGTTAACGGTAAGGGAGAAGAGGGGGGAAGAGACACAGGGGTGGGGGTGAAGACACAGGGGAGAGAGGAGGGGGAGAAAGAGACACAGGGGAGGGGGAGAGACACAAGATGGGGGAAGAGACATAGGGGAGGGGGGAATAGACACGGTCGAGGGGGAAAAGAGACATGGGGAAAGAGACACAGGGGAGGGGGGAGAGACACTGGGGAGGGAGGTGGGGGGAAAGAGACAAAGGAGGGGGGAGAGACACATGGGAGGGAGGAGGGAGGGAAGAGACATAGGGCAGGGGGGAAGAGACACAGTCCAGGGGGAAAGAGACGTGGGGAAAAGAGACACAGGGGATGGGGGAAGAGACACAGGAGTGAGAGGGGGAAGAGACACAGGGGAGGGAGAGGGGGGAAGAGACACAGGAGCGGATGAAGGGCGGAAGAGACACAGGGGAGGGAGAGCAGGGGAGTGAGAGGGGAGGAAAGAAACAGAGGGGGAAGAGACACAGGGGAGAGAGAGGGGGAGGGAAGAGACACAGGGGAGGGAGATTGTGGAAGGAAGACACACATCAAATATTATCCTGTCAATTTTAATGGGCAAGTTACTAGTATATATATAATGTGCGTGTATGTATATATATATATATATATATATATATATATATATATGTGTGTGTGTGTGTGAAGGAGCAGAATTAGAAATATATGCTTAATTAACCACTCAAATATGTTTTTTGCAACCTAAGTTTAATTATGTATAGGCAGCTTATAACCTGAATAAATATTTTGAAAAAACACATAGATTTATGCAAATGTATTTTTTAAAGATAGTCTAAATAGCATGTTGGAGGTTTGAGATGCTTCTCACACATGCTATTTAAATTAAGTTTAAAATGGAGGGAGAAACAAAACAGTACTTAATCAAGCAGAACCAACTTAGGGGGGGAACTTTCATGTTCTGGTCTGTTGTTGGTGAATTACCCTAAAACAAAGCTGTGTTTTGAAGGCTCGCTGAGAGCTGCCTAAACGATACAAGGGTGGTACATTGAGATCTCTTTGCATATAACTAGCCATAGTTCTTTCAGGGGAAAAAAACAGAAAGCTACACCTACTATAAATGATATATAACTCTGTTAACAACGACACAACTAGACAGCAAAGTGAAGGCTCAACATATCATATATAAATTTTAATTGTATATCAATCTTCATATCATCCATATTTTAGCAACTCTTCCCATGCTGTGAGTCTAGCCCTGCCTCCATATATCAGTAATGTTGCCATATTATCCAAACTTCTGCTAGTTAATAGTTCCATTAAGCACATTCTATTTATTTTAAGCAATAGAGCAAACCAAGGCAGTAATGATTTAAAGCAGGAAGATGCTAAGTAAACTCTGTCAGTAATACAGCATAGCTGACTGAATTTATTTTCTGCTTCTGAGCATTTTTTAAAATGCTAATTTAGTAACAATTCTAACGGTGAACTTTTTATAGTGGGTGCAGAACTGCTTAACAGTGCTTGTTTTTATGCAAATAAATCTATAACAATGCCTATAAGTATATATATATATATATATATATATATATATATATATATATATATCAGTGTATATTTATATGTGCACTAACATGTGCACTAACTTGCAGCTTTAACATGTCATTAACATGTCATTTGTGTGTGTAAATAGTACAATATATATATATATATATATATATATATATATATATATATATGTATGAGTATATTAAACCATGTGCATATTTTGGTGTAGTATGCATAACAATTGTACATTGCTACCATATGTATATTGCTGCCACCTTTCTTTTTCTCTCTCCTCTTTCAATCTCATCTTTCATCTCTCCTTCCATTTCTCTCTCTGACCAATATCCCTGCTTTCTTTTCTCTCTGTCTCAAACTTAATTTTCTCTTCTGCTTTCATGAATTTCTTTCTTTCTATTTTTTATCCCTATTTACCGTTCAATCATGTCTATTTCTCTTTATTAATATCATCTCTCTATCTCTGCCTCTCCATATTATTCATTCCTTTCTTTTCTGATTTCATCCAAATTTCTATTATCTCATCCCACTCTTTTTCTTCCATCTTGATCTCATCCCTCCCTACATATCCTTCCTTTTTCATCCCTCTCTTTCTTTATATGCTTCCTCTCTGTGTCTATCTCATCTCACATTTCTCTCTTTCTTTCTCAATTGATTTCACTCCTCTCTCTCATTCCTATCTTTTTCTCTCATCCCTCTCTTTCATTAATATCTCTCGTCCATCTCTTTCTCAATGATGAACCTCTGTCAAACTCACCCTTCTTGTAATATCATCCCTCTCTTTCTCTCTTGCACTCATCCCTCTTGATCTCTTTCCTCTTTTTCTCACTCTTCTCACTCTCTGTCTCTTTCTCTCAATGTCATCCATCTCTTTCTTTATCTCTTGATATCATCCCTCTCTTTCTTACTCTCTTGTTCTCATCCCTTTTCTCCCAATCAATATATTGCATAGTGGATGCCTTCACACTTATTGGTTCCATGACAAATCCAATATAGTAAATGGATTTCCATGCAGGACTCCCTAAATTGATCAGAGGTAATTTTCAATATTGCCATTGGTAACAAAATACATTACCTTTGATCAGCTCGAAGTGATATTAAGTCTTTTATTTTCGAACTTGCATTTAAAAGAGCAAGTTTTAATTATACATGTTTTCATGGAAAATAAGTGCTACAAATTTTCACAATGCATCTTTAAATTCTGTTCAGACCTACTTCTGAAAAAATACTGACTGGAGATGGGACAGGTACAGACAATCAATCTGGAGGAAGTACAGTAACTGATATCTACATAACTCAACTGATGGAGTGCATTAATAAAGTGGGGATGTCCTCATTTTTCGTGCATTTGTAGAAACGAGAATGTTCAGTATACAATGGGTTATAACAGTATTGCAGTATATAGTGATACCCTTTTTTTGACAATCATTTTATTTAAAGTCACTAAATACATTTTATTTAATAAGAAATACAAATATTTTTTTTTAGAAATATAAAAAAATAAAAAATAAAACAAATAAAATGTTTGTCCAATAAAAATGTATCATGGTATCATACTATAATCATTTTAAATGCAGGAAACAAGGCCACTGCCTAAGGGCACCTCCCTTAGTTTCAGTATGTTTATGTTTTAAACAAAGACCTTCTCTAGTCATGAGCAAGTTCCTTTATGGGAAAGAAGGTCGGTGTAAGGTGGTAGACTTGCAGTATGCTGCACTAGAGTAAAACAAGTAAGACAAGTAAAAAACAGTGCCTTACCCTTACCTTAACAGGAATCATGCTTTATATTGTAAACTGTTATAATATATATATGTTATAATATTTTGAGTCTGTAACAATTTTAATATCCCATTCTTCCTTTTGCAGCCGACTATTTCTTTTTCCATCAGAGAGTGCAGTTTTAGAGAATTCTTTAATATATTCTTTCTATATACAGTGCCTTGCAAAAGTATTCACCCCCCTACACTTTATTTTTTTACAATACAGCCTTACTCGGCATTACTCAGGGAGGCAGCACAGAGACCTAAGGTAGCCCTGGAGGAGCTGCAGAGTCCCATAGCAGAGACTGGAGTATCTGTACATAGGACGACAAAAAGCCGTACTCTCTATAGAGTTGGGCTTTATGGCAGAGTGGCCAGAAGAAAGACATTAATTTCAGCAAAAAACAAAATGGCACGTTTTGAGTTTGCGAAAAGGCATGTGGGAGACTCCCAACATGTATGGAGGAAGGTGCTCTGGTCTTATGACACTCTGTGCGTGATTTCAGGCTAGGACTGAGGTTCACCTTCCAGAAGGACAATGACCCCAAACACACTGCTAAAGCAACTCTTGAGTAGTTTAAAGGGAAACATGTAAATGTGTTGGAATGGCCTAGTCAAAGCCCCGACCTCAATCCAATAGAAAATGTGTGGTCAGACTTAAAGATTTCTGTTCACAAGCGCAAACCCTCCAACTTGAAGGTGCTGGAGCAGTTTTGCAAGGAGAAATGGGCATAAATCCCAGTGGTAAGATGTGGCAAGCTCATAGACACTTATCCAAAGCGACTTGGAGCTGTGATTGCTGCAAAAGGTGGCTCAACAAAGTATTGACTTTAGGGGGTGAATAGTTATGCACATTGACTTTTTCTGTTATTTTGTCCTATTTGTTGTTTGCTTCACAATAAAATAAAAATAAAAACATCTTCAAAGTTGTGGGCATGTTCTGTAAATTAAATGATGCAAATCCTCAAACAATCCATGTTAATTCCAGGTTGTGAGGCAACAAAACACGAAAAATGCCAAGGGGGTGAATACTTTTGCAAGACACTGTATACTTGTACTAACATTGATTAAACTTCTTCCCTTAAAAGCAACAAAAAAAAAATATTTTGAAGAAAAAGATAATTTAAAAAAAAAATGCTAAAGTTCTAAAAAAAGGAAATAATAGCATGCTTCCTGTTACTCCATGATTACATATATATAATATTGAACCCATTTTGCATACACTGATTTTATATATATATATATATATATATATACATTTACACATAAATAAATAAATAAACTTATTTTCTGCCCAGAATATCAAGAAATACAGTGTTTGCATTGCATTCTGAGAGGCTGGTTGGTGACATGCAAATTAGCCCTCAATGTATTTTCACTTTTTAATGCAAAACTATTTTAATCCAAAACCAATATATGCCTGCTGTATGACACAGCTTTTTAGCATAGCAACACACACATATATATATATATATATATATATATATATATATATATATACACACCAGGCCAAATATTATGATTTGTCTGCATATGTATTCAAGACATTGTCTGTATACATTATATATGTATGTGTTTAGTAGTCTGTGTATGAATGGCATTGTATTCTTATACCTGTATATGTTTGGAAAGCTCTGGGAAGTTGCTGTTTTCTTAGGGCCATCTATATCTACTATTATACAATTAAAATGATATTACTGTTGGCATGAGGTGTGATGAGGATCATAGCATTATCGATGAGGAAGCTCTTGGTAGTAAGGATGTCGAAGACCTTGGCATTAAGTATGGGGATGCTGTTAGTATTACAGGTGAGTTAATATTTTGCATTATGAGTGAGGAAGCTTTGGTGCGTAAATGTTTGGAGAGAGTTTTGGTATTATGGGTGAATAAGTGTTAGGCATCACTCATTATTAGTGGGGAGGCTCTTAGAATTATGAGTGAGGAATTGTTTGGCCTTACCCTTGAGCAGGCTCTAAGGATTATGTATGGGCATGCACTTGGTATTATAGATGAGGAAGTGTATGACATTTCCCATAATTCTTGGGGAGGCTCTTTGCATTATGGATTAGGAAGGCTTTGCATCATGGTTGATGAAGATGTTGTCAGTATTTATGGGGAGGCTCTTAGCATTATGGTTGAGTATTCTCAAGGCATTAAGTATGGGGAGGCTTTTGGCATTATGGTTGAGGAAAATCTTGGCAATTACGTATGGGAAAGCTCTTGACATGTTGGTTGAGAAAGCTCTTGGCATTATGTATGGTCGGCCCTTAGCACAATGGGCGAGTAAGCGCTTTGAATTATGTATATGAGGACTCTGACCTGGTAGAAATTGGGCCAGAAGGTGCTGATGGCCAACTCAGCTCTGACCCAGCCCTCAGTCACCACTCCGGACACATTCCACACTGGATTTCCTTGGGGTCCACCATTCACTTTCGCATAGACATTGAGAGTCCCTGGGCTGGTGCGGCCAGATAAGTGGTAATGGAAATCAACGCAGTGAGTGTCATTCTCTTTGAGCACAGGGAGAAGTAGATGAGCCTTCTGTCCAGATGCAAAGCCTGAGCTGTTCACAAGCATGAATGAACCTGGTAAGGTATGAGAACATTTTAATAAGGGATGAAAGAATGTGCGAGGAAAGAGAGAAATGGCAGGTGGAGAGATATTTAAAAATGCAGAACAATGAGAAAGCGAGAAAAAAAAGAACAAATCACAATGGTAAAGAAGGATGATGAATAAACTGGAGAGTTGAGAAATCATACGTAAAATGTATTAGGTTCTGTGTTATTAGCTATCTCTACCTGTTGGTACAGCAGAGTCGAGGGGAGGCCTCTCCCAGGTGTTCACCTGCTCCCATGCAAATCCATTGGTGCCTAGAGCCACACTGTAACCACAGCTGCTGTAATGTTCTTCAAATGTACAGCCACCTGTGTCAATGAAGAAAGGCAGGGGTTATGGAAATAAGGGAGGAAAAATAAGAGAGGAGAGAAAAAAGTGGAAAACATAAGAGTGAAAGTAACAGAAAACAAGAGTAAGAAAAAGAAGAGGGGGATACAAGAGAAACAATGGAGGTAAACACAAAAATGTGGTAAGTTATCACAGGCATGCAACGTGGTGTGAAAGGCTATGAAGGTAATATGCCCCATAGAAAACAGAGCATACTGCAGGGTGTAGCATCTTCAGTGCTTAGTGAGTCTCCCTCAATGTCCTGTGTGCAGATCATAGCTGCTATCTCTCATAGTCAGCATAATATACAAGTGGTAAATCCCTACTTACTATGGCATACTAGGGATAGGTGCACCACATGTGCCTAGCTACACACCCAAACACACACTACTACATAATTTTAACACACAGCACAGCAGACAGCAACACTTCCAGTCTCCTCTTCACACACTTACATGGTTACATAGAGCACGATTTAACTGCAAGGCCGCAACTTGATTGGAGTAGGCCGTATGTCCGCTGGCCTGCTGCGAGGCCGCAGCGGTCTGCAACTTATGCTGCTATTCAATTGACCAGGCCCGCAAGTCCCGGCCCGATAGCGCACATGGCAAACCATGCTATCGAAAGAAGCATTTGCGAGCTTGAACATGATCGATGATGCAAGGCCGTAACTCCCGGTTAGAAACAGCCAATGGAATGTGGGTCCGATCGTGACTCGTAGTTCAAGCCTGTAGGACTTTGAAATCCAGCCTCCATTTTTCATTGAAGTCCTACGGGCTTGAATTACGAGTTACGATCGGACCCACATTCCAGATATAATGCAATATTGATAAAGCCGTAAACATAATATTCTATTACATGCAAGTTTGACTTTTGCTATTTGCGGGCTTGACGGAGTAGTTAGTGAGGGGGAATTGGAGCAATTGAATAGCGATTTGCAATTTTAGCGTTTGTAACTCTTGCGGCCGTGAAAAATCAAAGGCTTTTGAGGGACATTAACTTGCGATTTGAACCATGGCAGTGAATCGCAGGCCAGAGCCCGTAACTCGATCGGAGCCCCGAAAAAGACATCAATTGAATAGCAAAGCTCCATTTCTGAGCCCAGATCTAGCTCCATTTCTGAGCCCAGATCTCCCGAAAGCCTCAATTGAATGAGGCTCATAGTAATTAAGGTTGAAAAAAAGAGTTTTAGTTCATCACGGTCAACCTTTTTAGAACCTCTCTGTTCTCTTCTGCAATATGCAGATTAGTTGTAAATTGATCCAGAGGGAGACAAACAGAAAGAAAAAAAACATTTAAACTTTGCCAATTGTCTCAAAAGGGGAAACTAAATCCTTCCTGAACCCAGATACTGGCGAAAGGATTCCTTCCTAGATCAATACTCCCTTCTCTAATTATCCAGGATAACCCTGAATACCCTTTTTATGTACAAATATATCTAATCCCTTTTTAAATTTATCTGTCAAATCCAGGGTCGCCACCTCCTTTGGTAGAGAATTCCACAGATTAACCACCCTTACAGTGAAGAATCATTTTCTTTTTTTAAAGGATGTCCTCTTGACAGTTAAAAACCTATTGGCACAAAAAGTTGTTTACTGGACAAAGCCTTATATTAAACCTGGATGTAATTATATAAGGCAATCATACACCCTTTTTTTTTTTGTTCTAGAAATATATATATATTTTTTATTTGGTTAGTCTTTCTTTAAAACTTAGCCCCTCCATTCCTCTTATTAGTTTTGTTACCCTTCTGTATTTTTTCCAGCTCTAAAATGCCATTTTTATTAAGTGGTGCCCAAAATTGGACTCCATATTCCAAATGAGGGTGTACTAGGGATTTGTATAGAGGCAAAATTATATCTTTCTTAATACATGCTAATATTTTACTTGCCTTTGCAGATGATGCTTGGAATGCTAGATGGTTGTCCCCTATACCCCTAGATTTTCTCCATTAATAATATAAAATGTGTGGCTATATAATCATGTTCAAACAGACATATTCTTGTATACTATGTCTTATTAACCCTTCTAAAAGCTTTCCCACTACAGAACTGAGGCTCACTGGTCTATGATTCACTGGACTTGCTCTTACTCCCATCTTAACAATAGGTATAACATCTGCTTTTGTCCAGGCATCTGGTAGCAACTCTGTGTTAAGTGAATCTTGAAAGATTAGATATAATGGTAGTTTTCCCAGTAGTAACATATGGATGTGAGAGCTGGATCATAAAAAAGGCTGAGCACTGTAGAATTGATGCCTTTGAATTGTGTTGTTTGGCAAAGACTGCTAGAGAAACCAAATATTTCATTGATTATTTGTCTTGTATACATGTATTTGGTGTCTAAAAATGTTATTGTGTATATTTATGTTTTATACTTAATAAAAAAAACTGCTTAGAGTCCATTGGGTTGCAAGAAGATCCAATAAATCAATACTTAAGGAAATCAAGTTCACTGGATCATGAGGCTGAAGCTCAAATATTTTGGTAATAACATGAGAAGACAGGATTCCCTAGAGAAGACACTGATGTTGGGAAAGATTGAAGGCACATGAAGAAGGGATCAACGAGGAGATGGATAGATGAGGTATTTGAAATAATGAACATGAACTTGATGGAGATCAGAGGTGCAGTAATTGACAGATGTACCTGGCGTGCTGCAGTCATGGAGAGTCGGGCACAACTGAATGACTAAACAACAACAACAAGCTATACCATTAGTTTTTAATGTAGGGTGATCAGCATATCTATTTTCAATAGAAAGTCCCCTGACTGATACATTTGTTTCCTAATAAAATGCACCCATAGAAATATCCTTGTGTGTCAAAATAGGCAGGCAAGAGGGTCACTAGGGTCAAATTGATCTTTAAATTATTTCTGGGAATTTCTCCTGAGTGTATGTGCAAATCTATATTTTATTATGGTACATGCTCTCCTCCTTCCCCAACCAGTGTCCAGTTCGTTAGTTCAGTCAAATCAGAGATAACTATTGTGTGTGTGTGTTCAGTCCACAATGTATGATGCTTGGGAACTGATAGGGTAGGGGTCAGCAACCTTTTATGATTAAAGAATCTATTTACATGAAAAGCTTTCAACAAGGACCTAAATAAAAAAATGTTTGCCATAGATACTAATAAATGAAATAGCATACTGATACTTTGTCAGAATTGTATGGATCTTACCAATGTTGCCTTTTCTTGTACAATGAAGCAAACTAACACTCATTTCAATTCACATCTAACAAAATTCATGATGATACATTTGGGCTTGACAGAAGAGCCACATAGCTTGTTCTGTGTTACAAGGGAAACAACTGCTAGATATGCATTTTCAATGTATAATATAACATAACTAGGAACTTGCCCGTCAAAATTGACGGGATTAAAATTGTAAGGCAGGCAATGCTGTTTGTCACACAATATGAGGCTTTTGCTCTTCTGAGTACCTTTGGCGCTTATCGCAAGCCCCGCACTGAGTGCCTTCGGCGCTCATTGCATGTCTCTCCCCCGTGTAATTCAACTTTCCTGCTTTGCATTGATGAACTTTGGCGCTTATCACAAGCCCCAGACTGAGTGCCTTCGCGGGGCTCGTAATGACCGCCTTTGGTGCTTATTGCAAACCTCTCCTGTTTGCGGTGCTCATCGTGAGTTCCGCGATGAGCGCCTTTTGTGCTCATCTCGTGGCTCATTGAGAGCCTTTCCTCCCGCCTACTGTAACGGTCCGCTCATTGCAGGTTTTGTTAACCTGCAAGTTTTGTGCTTGAGAATGCCATGTGTCTCTTTCCACCATCTCCCCCTGTCCCTTCCCTGTGTGTTTGTCCTCCGTGTGTCAGCTGAATGTTTGCGTGTTACGCTCTGAAGGCCTTTTGTTTTACTGCGTGGCTGGTGTTGTTGGTATAAGTGTTACTTTGTTCAGCCTTGTTTTCATGCAGTTTCAGAATTTTTTAAATTTTCCGTCCGCCATTTTTTTCCTTGCGTAGACGATTTTGGATTAACTAAAAAAAAAAAAAAACATTGCTCAAAATTGTATGTAACCTCACTCCCAGGCTTCCTGGCTCTCCCCCTGTCCTGTCTGTGAGTGTGTTATTATATTTGTTAATTTTTTTTTTTTTTATGTCTTTAGGGATTGCGCCCCTCACAATGCAACCTAAGTCCTGCGTACTTCAACGGCTCGCCCCGCTTCACGAGGCTTCGCAGATGAGCACTTTTGGTGCTCATCAAGCCTAAGTTGTGCGCCATGCACGGCTTGCCTCGCTTTGCGATGCTTCGCAGATGAGCGCGTTTGGCGCTCATCCAGCCTAAGTCGTGCGCCGTACATGGCTCGCCTCTCGAGGCTTTGCTGATGATCGCCTTTGGCGCTCATCCACCCTAAGTCGTGCGCCGTACACGGCTCGCCTCTCGAGGCTTCGCTGATGAGCACCTTTGGCGGTCATCCACCCTAAGTCGTGCGCCGTACATGGCTCGCCTTGCTTTGCAAAGCTTTGCAGATGAGCGACTTTGGTGCTCATCCAACCTAAGTCATGCGCCGTATATGGCTAGCCTCGCGAGGCTTCGATAAGCACCTTCGGCATAAGTCGTGCGCCATGCACAGCTCACTATTGCAACCTTGCTTTGCGAGGTCGCAACTGCGTGACCAACTTCGCAGTCATTACGGACAGTGTTCTTGGTCCACAACTATATATGTGATATGGCATATTTATGTGGATTAGATATATGTACAAAATACATTGATAACACTCGATTTTATTATCTTTTTCCACTTCAGCAATTTTTGTTGAGCTTATTGTAATTGTAACTGTCAAGAATAAAGCAAAAGGTATCAATATTTTAACAATTACTGATGCCGCACAGCTACTTATTACAAATTCATTCAAAGTGAATAATAATACATGTGGATCACCATCTCCCCTGTAGCATACAAATAATCCATAAAACCCCTCAAATTATCAGTTAGTTATTTCAATGTAGCAGAACAAGTATTTCTCAAATAAACATCATTCACTTGGCAAGGGCCCATGTTTATGCTAAGTGACCACCGGACAGCTTCGGAGCCATAAAGGATTAGCACTTGGTGCTGTGGTTACAATTTTCTATATACTCTTTTGAATAACTAAACCTGATAAGCAACAAATAAAAAAATATGTTGATTATTCTTCATTCCTTTATGAGCAGATTCATCCTGACATTTTTCTTAGAAGGGTGTGTTTTTGTTAACTAGTGAGCTTTCCATTAGTCCAATTAAAACTAATAAAGTAATTTGTTTCACAATTGAAAACAGGCAAAATATTTTTAGAAAAGCAAAACAATAAACCATTTGCATTATTAAATTCTATATGCAATTATGCTATTGAAGAATGTGCCAGCTTGGTTACTGCTGATCAGCTTCCTAAGGTGGGAGGAGATAGAATGTAGAGGATGCTTCTTTATGTATAAGGGACTAATTGAATACTTATATAGTATTCAAGGACACACCCTCTTCAGAAAAAGACAGCAGAAAAAAATGGTACCACACAGTATGATATGATAGAAACCTTATAGTATATCAAAAGATTTAATAAAGTGCAAGATTAAAGTGTCTTCAGTAAAAAGAGGAATCCAAGAACAAGCAATCAGGATTTTAATTTGCATGGTTGAAGATTTAGGGGTAAAATGAAAAGTACAACTTTATGGAAAAGTAGTAGCAAAGTGGAACAGCCTTCCAGTTGAAATCGCAGGCCAAACACAAGCATGCCCAGGTTAAGCATATGTTCCCCAGAGGCTTAATTAAGTCAGACTTTCCAAAAATATTTAGTTACTTAAAAGACCATTTAGACTAAAGTTCCCCACAGTAGTAATTTAAACTAAAATGTAATAAGATGCAGCTTCAGATCATGTAAGCAGCCCAAGTACTGTGTCAGACTATCTTAAATATACAGGAACACAGAAGATATGGTGTAATTAAGGGTGAGAAGAAGGGAGATTAAAAAATAACAACAACAAAATAACCAAATGTTACAAAATGGAACAGCAGAGGCACTCCCCATCCCCCTGATTGACACAGTCTCCTACATTGCATGTCCTTGTATAACAAGATGGTATTATTGCATGCAGTTGGTCGATAGATCTGTCCTGGGAAACACCTGCTGAATGTGGCCTAGATTCAGGAAATTGCAAAATGCTAGTGCTATCTGCGAGCTGAGATTTATAGAGTCTGTAATTATTTTTATCTACATGGAATAAGCCAGTATATCTAAGTACCGTATATCTAAAACAAGTGTACTAACAAAGATTTTAATCACACTTAAAGGGCTAACGAAAGCGCGTTTCATGTTAAACCTATTTTGTAGTTGACCATTTATTACCATAACATATACATGTGCAAACAGAAGCAAATAAAACAATGTAGCCATACAATATAATGTAAAAACACAGATTATCTGTTTAATGCCTGCTACTGTAGCCATCCCAGCTCTCTTACTGTCCTAAAATGAAGGGAAAAAATACTTTTAGTCCAGTAAGTTCAACCATTGTATGGGCCATATTAAATTCCAACCCCGTAAGTCCAACATGAAGCACGTAACGGCTGCGGGCTTGAAGTCACAATGCTATTAAATTGGAAGGGGCATTCGTAGAATGATGGATTTGTGGCCGTGCAGACGATCAGTCAGTGTAGACCGTAGTTAAGGGTTTAGACTGAGCCAATGGAAAAAGAGATTGTCAGCATTACGTCACTGAAAAAGGGGAGGTTAGTCTTCAAAAGTCCTATGGGCTTTAATTATAGTTTGCGATCGGACCCCCATTTAAGATGTAATGCAATATTGATAAAGCCATAAATATGATATTCTATAACATGCGAGTTACAGTATATGTCTTAACACATTGATTGCAGGGATCAATATAGCACAAAATATAAACATGAAATAAAGTATTTTTGGGGGCCGATTTGTGGGCTTGAAAATGTTGTGCTATTAATTCTAAGACCTAACATCACTTTCACTTTTAATAAATGAACAGTAGTGTGTTTTTATTTGCATTACAAGTTCTACATATTGAATTTTACCCCGCTTGCGGGTTCTCTCAAGCACATGTTCGGCTTTAGGCTCCATTTGTGTGTTATGGGCTTGCTCGCGTGTGACGTCTTAGCAATTTAATAGCTTTATTGAACAAGTAGCGGTTACGGGCTTGACAGATCAAATTATTAAGGGGTGCAAATTAAATAGCCGTAACACTTAACATTGGAGTTACGGGCCACGTTTTAAAAGTAGCCCGATTTTAATGGGGTTGTATATCTCCTCTAAACATTGTAATATGTGGATTTATTGTTAATTGATAATTAATCCAGAGGGAGACAAACAGAAAAAAATCCCCTGAAACATTGCCAATTGTATCAAAGGGAAAAAAATAAAATTCCTTCCTGACCCCAGATACTTCTGATTCCTCCCTGGATCAATACTCCTTCACTAGTTATGCAGGATAACACTGAAAGCCCTTTTTATTCAAAAGTATATCAAATTCCTTTTTAAAGTTATCAATTGAATCTGCTGTCACCACCTCTTTCTGTAGAGAATTCCACAATGTAACCACCCTTACTGTGAAGGACCATTTTCTTTCTTTAAGGTGGAATCTTTTTACTTCTAACCTCAAAGGATGTCCTCTTGTCAATTGAAAACCTCTTGGCACAAAAAGTTCACTTGACAAAGCTTTACATTGACCCTGGATATATTTATATAAAGTAAACATATCCCCTCTTAGAAGCCTTTTTTTGTTTAATTTGGTTAGTCTTTCTTCATAGCTTAGCCCATCCATTCTCACTATTAGTTTTGTTTCCCTTCTCTTTACTTTTTCCAGCTCTAAAATGTCCTTTTTATGAAGTGGAGCCCAACATTGTACTCCATATTCCAAATGAGGGCATACTAGGCAGAATTATATTTGCTTTCCTTGTTTCTATACCCTTTTTAATGCATGCTAATATTTTATTTGCTTTTACAGATGCTACTTGGCGGTGAGCACTGTTACCTAGGTGGTTGTCCACATACACTTCCAAATCCCTTTTAATATCTGTAGTTATCTATAGTTAATATCTATAGTATCTGTAATAGCTATAGTTAACATCTTCCATTACTAGAACTTACCTATACTTAGCTACATATCCAATCTGTAAAAATAATTGCATTTCCTCACTTTCAATTATATTTGGAGGTTTATAGCATACTCCTACCAATATTTTTTTTTAAATGTGCTCCTCCAATATTTATCTCTACCCACAAGCATTCAACATTATCGCTAGTTCCAGCATAAATATATTCTCTGACTATAGGCTTAAATTCAGGCTTAACATACAGACATATCCCTCCCCTCTTCTACCATTGCCCCTAATGTCCTGAATAGGTTATAACCATCCAAATTTACAGTCCAGTCATGAAAGTAATCACACCATGTTTCATTAAAGCCTATTAAGTCCCATTCCTCATTTACTTATCAATACCTCCCTATTGACTATAATATCCCTCCCCTCTTCATCTCCCCTATGACTAGTTAATTCATTCCTTACCCCTGTACATTTTCTACCCCATTACTTCTATCTATTCATCCCCCCTCCAAACACCTACTAGTTTAAAAACTCCCCCAGCCTTTCTACTATTGAGAGAACACGATTAAAGCCTTACCAAGACTGCCTAATCAATGATATCTTTCACTTCCTTTCAGTAGTTCTCAGAACAATGAGAGAGATGGAGAGGAGTATAGCAATGGCCGTCAATGAGGTAAACTGTATTTTCTGTCTAAAGATCTGTTTCTGTTTGCATATGTACTCTGAGGAGGTTTACATATGAAAAGCATTTGGATAAAAGAGTGTTAAAGATTTTTTTTATTTTAAGCAGAGCTGCAAATATATAATCTTTACTTTTTATATTCCTATAGAGAGAGTGTATTAATATAACTACCCTTTTCAGGGTACAGAAATATGTTTACCGTCTGGGAAGTTTAGTAGCACTCCTTAGGACCCCTCAATATCCTGTGGAGTCTTATTTTTTGGATTGTCATTGTGCCATTCACTGGTGTTTGCACATGTTAATTAATGGTGAACTAATGGTGAAGTTAATTGAAAGAAAGTCAAGTCCTAGAGCTTCCTCGTCCTACAGCAAGTTTTCCTTGACTTTGGGATGTTGTTTTTAAGTCCCTTTATGCACAGTCTTTAATAATGTAATTTTCTTAGGGTCTTTGCTACAGTCTCACCCAACTTCAAACACTTTGTGTGTGTTCATTAAAATTATTACAGAAGTGGACATTTCTGGAAAGAGCCTAGGAACCAGGGCTAATAATATTTGTACGTCTGGTTCCTAAACATACTCGGAAGCATAATGTATATATATATATATATATATATATATATATATATATATATATATATATATATATGGATGTGTCGTCCCAGGCTCCTGGAAAAGTCTGTCTAGCTCCTTTAACAATCTTCCTAGCTCCTAAATGTTAAATATTTTTGCTCACCCCTGTATTATTATATTTTAAATACAATTTGTGTTTTTACAAAATGCCTTTTATTATTTTATGCCAAAAGTTCATTGTTAACAAAATTTAAGTTATCAGATTTGTAAAAATGTTCATTATGTGAAGTTCTTCATCAGCTTGCAGGCACTCATAAATTTATATTTTTTAAGGGACTTGAAGAATCCCTTTAAGCAATACACAGATGTTATAATAGACTGTATGGACCCTACTTTGTTGATGTTAGTAATGGGCTTCACGAGAAGGTTTGCTTCTTTGCAGATGGCAGAGCAATTTTTAACAGGGTGGATATTCCAGGAGGGATAAATCAACTGTAATCATAAAAAAAAAAGAAAAGAGGTATGGCCAAGTGCATATGTTTAATGTCTATGGGCCTCATTCTATTAGCGTCCGCAGCCGTTGCAGGGCCGCAAGGACCGGCCGCAAGCTATTCGGCTATTCTATTCCCCTCCGGCCGGGGATTCCGGCAGGCTTGCGGCCGGTGCCTTGCTATCTCTTGCGGCCGCTCGCGCCAGAGGAAATCCTTTGATCTTAAACGGCCGCAAGGAAATCGGCCGTAAGAAATTCCTATTTGCAATTCAATTGCTCCGGGAACCCTCTCTGCAAGGCTAAAAGCGAGCCGCAGCTTACTTGCAGGAAAAAGGTCCCGCTAGCACCAATTAAGCACATAAAATAGCCCAAGTAAAGCCATCCTGCACTTTGCAGAGTCTATAAAGTGATATTCGGTGTTAGCAAAAATAGCACATAATTACCCTATACTCAAATCCGTAAAAAAAAATTTTTTTTATATCCGTAAAATATCCATGTAAAAAGTCCAGAGTGCTTGGAGCACCTCAGACCCGCCCACGCCGCAGCCGGAGAATAAACAGTTAATTTGAACTCGGGTTTGGGCTGATGTGCAAGCTTGAGAGTGGGTTACTTTTAATCCTCATGTCCCCCAATATGATCCCTAGCATTTACAGAGCTGTACAGTGCAGGCTTGAATTTATTTTTGCGTTTTTATATTTCTGAGCTTACGGCCGGTTCCAAGATATGCTGCCGGCCGTAAGAGGAGATCCTTTCGGGGCCGTATAATAGAATCGCGAGTTAACAGAACCCCCGCAAGGAATCGCAGCCTTACGGCCGATTTACGGCCAGTAATAGAATGAGGCCCTAAAAGTTTAATGTCTATAAATGCAAAATGATGCATTTAGGACTCAAAAAATGACCCCTATGTATAACTTAAGTATATATTACTTAACAATATATAGATAAAGACAACTGGTGAAAAATACAGCAATATCTTTTTTAGGACAAGCATTAATTTAAAGTTGCGCGCTTTCAAGAGATGTACTTCTCTTTTTCAAGTCGAAAGCAATACTGATGAGATACTGATAAAAACCACAACAAATTATAGGTGCTCAATCTGAGAACAAACAATATCTAAGTAGGTTTGTTCTATAGGTCTGGATACCTCCTCAGAGAGCAATCTTTGGGCCTTGTCAGTGAGGTATAGCTGATATCTCCCTAAGGCACAGTGAGCAAGGAGTCCACGTCTGTACCCTATCGCCTAAGGGTCAATCCCTAAGGGCCTTGCATTGTGTGGCAAACAGCATTGCCAGCCTTCACAATTTACTGCCGTCATTATTGACGGGCAAGTCGCTAGTGGTACTATAATAATTGAGACTAATGCAATTGCATTGTGTATGTGGTCAGTGTGTTTCCATAAGGTTTTCTTCAGCATACAGGGCTTAAGTTACATAGTTACATAGTTACATAGTAATTAAGGTTGAAAAAAGACTTTCAGTCCATCAAGTTCAACCTGTTAAGATCTCCTCTGATCTGCAATATGCGGATTAGTTATTAATTAAATTATTGATTAAATAATTATTAATAGTATAGTATTGGAGAATGAATAAAGAGTTAGTCCATCAAGTTCAACCTTTTTAGATCTCTATTGATCTTTTTAATTTGGACTATTTATTATTATTGTTAATTGTTAATTATTGTTAATTGATCCAGAGGAAGGCAAACATAAAAAAAACCCCATTGAAACTTTGCCAATTGTCTCATAAGGGGGAAAAAAAGCAAAATTCCTTCCTGACCCCAGAAACTGGCGATCAAATTTCTCCCTGGATCAATATTCCTTCGCTAGTTATCTAGGATAGCCTTGAATGCCCTCTTTATTCAGAAATATATCTAACCCCTTTTTGAAGTTGTCTATCGAATTCGCTGTCACCACCTCCTTTGGTAGAGAATTCCACAGTTTAACCACCCTAACTGTGAAGAACCCTTTTCTTTGTTTAAGGTGAAATCTTTTTTCCTCTAACCTCAACGGATGTCCTCTTGTCAGTTGAAAATCTCTTGCTACAAAAAGCTCACTTGACAAAGCCTTATATGGACCCTGGATGTATTTAAATAACGTAATCATATCTCCTCTTAGACGCCTTTTTTCTAGCGAAAATAAGTTTAATTTTGCTAGTCTTTCTTCATAACTTAGCCCCTCCATTCCCCTTATTAGTTTTGTAGCCCTTCTCTGTACTTTTTCCAGCTCTAAGATGTCTTTTTTGTGAGGTGGTGCCCAAAATTGTACTCCATATTCCAAATGAGGGCGTACTAGAGATTTGTATAGTGGCAGAATTATATCTTCTTCCCTGGCTTCTATACCCTTCCTAATACATGCTAATATTTTATTTGCCTTTGCAGCCGCTGCTTGGCTTTGAGCGCTGTTACCTAGGTGGTTGTCCACTAGTACTCCCAAATCCCTTTCAATATCTGATACCCCTAGATTTGCTCCATTAAGATTATAGATTGCTTGGCTATTTTTCCTTCCCAAATGCATAACCTTACATTTATTTGTATTAAATCTCATCTGCCATTTAGCCGCCCATTTCTCTAATTTATGCAAATCCTTTTGTAGGGAAAGTACATCATTATCTGATTTTATTACCTTGCACAACTTAGTGTCATCAGCAAAAATGGAGACACTACATTCGAGTCCTACTTCAATGTCATTAATAAATATGTTAAAAAGGAGAGGACCCAATACTGAGCCCTGAGGAACCCCACTTATCACATTAGACCAATCGGAGTATGTTCCATTTACAACAACCCTGAATTTGCATATGCTGTAATTTAACAATAGGAATAGAACAGAATGTTCCCCTTGAGTAATGTGACCACAGTAGCAGAAAGCTTATTTTTTTTATTTACCTTGATCTCTCATGATAAGCATGCAGACTACACAGTTCATCCTAGGAATGTAATAAGATAAAAGAGCAATACGGTTGAGGATGACAATATTTATTACAAAACATCTCAAGAGTGTGATCTATCTTTAGTGAGAAGCTTTTCTAAATACCTTCTCACAAGCAGTGTATATGCTATCTATCTATCTATCTATCTATCGATATATATATATATATATATATATATATATACCGTATATACTTGAGTATAAGCCAACCCGAGTCGGCACCTATTTTACCACAGAATACTGGGAAAACATAGTGACTCGAGTATAAGCTGAGGGTGGGAAATGTGCTGCCCCCTATGTCCCTCTTGTGCCCTCTGTTTCCCCCTTTTTTGTGTCCCTCCTGTCTCTTGCCTCCTCTCCCTCCCCTGTGTCTCTTCCCCTCTCCCTCCCCTGTGTCTCTTCCTCTCCTCTCCCTCCCATGTGGCTCTTCCCCTCCTCTCCCTCCACTGTGTCTCTTCCCCCTCTCCCTTCCCTGTGTCTCTTCCCCCCTCTCCCTTCCCTGTGTCTCTTTCCCTCCCCCCTCCTCATCCTCTCTCCTCAACCCCCTACTCATCTTCTCTCCTCAACCCCCCTCCTCAACCCCCCTCCTCATCCTCAACCCCCTCATCAACCTCCCTCCTCAACCCCCTCATCCTCAACCCCCCTCCCCCTCCTCAACCCCCCTCCTCAACCCCCTCATCCTCAACCCCCCTCCTCATCCTCAACCCCCTCATCCTCAACCCCCCTCCTCATCCTCAACCCCCCTCCTCAGCCCCCTCCTCATCCTCAACCTTCTCCTCAACCCCCCTCCTTAACCTCTCTCCTCAACCCCCCTCCTCATCGCTCCTCCGCAAGACACAGGGGGGAATATAGGAGTATAAGCCGAGGGGGGCCTTTTCAGCCTTAAAAAAAGGGCTGAAAAACTCTGCTTACACTCGAGTATATACGGTATATATATATATATATATATATATATATATATATATATACTGTATATATATAGTGGAATAATCAGAGTATTGCAGTATATGGTGATACCTTTTTGGACAAACATATTCATTTATTATGACAAGCTTTCGACAGCGGACCTCTCTTTATAAAATCTTGAGCAGTTGAGCAGTACTGAGAGATGTACCAGAGAAAGTTCATATATCATGTATTGTAAATAATGTCCTAAGAGTCTTTAGTTATGAACATTGCAGAGCCCTAATTAAGAGCAGTAAATGTCACCACAGTTTAGGGATAAGGACAACATCAATAGAACGTGTGGAATGTGGTATAAAACATGAGTCAAAAAACATTTTGTTAATGAGATAAGAATCCTAAATCCATATTTAAACCAGAATGCTTTGAATCAAAAAATTTAATCCTTTTTAATTAAAAAGTTTTACACTTTTGGGGACTTTTGAAATGTTTTCTGAGTATTTTTATTTTCAGGTTCTGGATTGAGTGGTTATTCTAGGTGAAATGATGTCCAACCAAGGTCTAGTAACTGTCACCATTGTGCTTTTTTATGGAGAGTCTGTGTAGATTCATCATCATGTGTAGTTTTTGATTGGTTTCCCAAATGTAACAGCCCTTTTCACATACAGTACATTGTAGCATGTACACTACATTGGAAGATATACATAAATATGATCCCCTGATGTTATAGGTCTTGTTGTTATGTGTGGCTGTATCCTCTCTACAGATGTGTTGATATTGTTTGCAGCACATTTTATTGCAAGGGTTGGTGCCATTTGCTTGGTTTGCTGTTCATTATTCAATCATCTGTTCACCAATGTTTGTCTCAGACTCTGTGGTTGTCTAGATGCAAAAATGGGAAGTTTGGGGAATATATGTTTCAATTCTGCACTCTCTGTTAGTAGTGGCTGGAAATCCTTAAATATTTTCTGTATTTCTTCTAGGGCCATGTGGCATGTGGTGACCAGTGGTATACGTGAAGTTGTTTCTTTAGTTTTGTATTGTAACAGGTGTTCCAGGGGTGTTCTGTGTGTTATTTTTCTTGCTAATGTAATCCAGTGAATGTGTGGTATCCTCATTGTTGTAAAAATATGATGTGAGCCTTAGTCTCCTGAAGAATTCTTCCAGGTCTGAGTACAGTTGAATTTTATCCAGTTTTGTGCTCAGACAGAATTATAGTCCTTTAGAGAGGACAGTGTCAGTTGGTGGTTAGATAGGTTTATAATTCCTGTGTTGTCTGAGCTGTGTACACGAGAAGTGTTGGTAGTAGTAGAAATCACAGTAGTATTGGGGGCATTCAGTCTCTCTTTCTGTATTTGCATTTTGTTATTATTTCGAGAGAGGCAATTCAGTCATTTCACCCAGAATAATCACTCCATCCGAAACCTGAGAACAAAATACTCAGAGGACATTTCAAAAGTCTCCAGGAATGTAAAACTTTTAAATTAAAAATGATTATTTTTTTTCATTCAAAACATACTGGTATAAATATGGATTTAGGATTCTTATATTATTACCAAAATGTTTTGTGACTCATGTCTTATACCACATTCCAGATGTTCAATTGATGTTGTCCTTATGCCCAAACTGTGGTGACATTTACTGCTCTTAATTAGGACTCTGCCTTGTTATTATCCAAACCTCTGAACACACAAAAAAAAAAGTACATAAAATAATCTTATTATCACACACAATGGCTGGGATCTCAGACCCCCCAATCATCTTGTCACTATTCTAACAGCCCCATTAAATTCCAAGCCTGTAGCAGCAACGGCACAACCGAGGCGGGGCCGTTGGCTCCATCGGAGCAGGAAGTGGATTAGGAACTTGCAAAGGGGGAGGAGGAGAGAAACTGAGCCAAGGGCCCTGGTTCGGAGGAGAAGGCTGCTATATAACCCATTAACCCCCTCCTCCAGATACTGAGGCTATTGCCAGGGTCCTCCAACTGGAGTTATGAAACAAGCCAACCACCACCTCCCCCCCCCCCCCCCACAGCAGTGCGCTGGACTGGCTGCCAACACCTGGCCCAACCACACCACCTCCAATACAGCAACACCCACCAGCTGGGCCACTCCCACACTGCCACCTCTTCACCACGCCCCGCCGCAGGGACCTCCATCCCCAATATCAGGCCACGCTACGCAGGCGGAGATACTGGCCCTCATGCATCAGCAGGTGGACTGTCCTGGAGGGATCCAGCATCTCCACCAAACATGCAGAGGTAAAGCACAGCCTGGCAAGGAGCAATAGGGAGGAGAGGAGGCCTACCTGGAGCAGAGAGCATTCCAGGGAGTGACCGCGAAAGCCATGCAACTAGCTCTGGTACCCAGCTCCGCCTCCTCCACCCCGGAGGCATCCCCCGGCAACCCACAGCCTGACCCCTTCTCTCCTGCCACTATGCCTCCACCACAGCAGGTGTTGCTGCCTCCCAGGGGGTTGCTTACTCCTGCTGCCCCCACTCCCCCACCACCACCCCCAACAGGGAGACGGCGGCCAGCCACGGAGAATTGGGGCCCTGTGCTTAGGCGGAGGAGGACCTAGGGGCTGTGCAGATGTAATGCAATGTTTTATTGGGGGATTATTGTGCAAGTAATTGTAATGCCTTTCCATGCTTTCCCTATATTTTAAAGTCCACAGGGTTGAGAAATTTTCTGTAAACCCTTTGCGGGTCCTATTTGAAGGCTGTAATATTTTTTCCTCCATTTGGCGGTTACAGGCTTAAACCCCAGGGCGTCTTTGGGAATTTGTCTCAATTTAATAGCGATTTTAGAACATAACAGTTACGGGCTTGACAGATCAAAGAATTTGCGGCAACGGAGTTTGAATTTCAACATCCCGTGGGGTTTTTCTGTCTGTATCTCGGGTAGCTTTAAGAGGCCAATTTAATAGCCGTAAGTCTTGCAGGGCTACGTTACGGGCTACGGTTTTACACATTGGGGGATTCAATGGGGTTGTAAGTGTTGGAGAAGACAGGTGTGTGGTTTCTCAGAATTACACAGTATATTATTGGGATCATATAGAAATAATTCCAATGAAAACTGAAAATGTTGATTAAGCAGTATGCAGGAAGTGAATATCACAAAAGACAAAGATGAGAAATGGAAAACCAATTAAAACAATTAAGATATTAAGTCCGTACATCCGTGTTTGATAGTGATGTGGTTAAAATGTTCCTCAGGAGATCTGTTAACAAATACAAATGAGATCCCGATAGGGTTATAATTACAGAGAAGTACGCCCAAGGTTATATAGCAAATCAGAGCACGAAAAACAACTGATAATGAAAAATTAGAACAGAGGTTTTGATGACAGATTTTGACCATATTCTCACTAATTTAACTGCAAACATATTATGCTTAATTAAACTGTATTGAAGTAACACGTTGACCATATAAATCCTGTTGTAAACAGGATTAAAGCTTGCATGAAATAATGAATACTACAAAGGTTGCTTTTAGGCCTCTTGGCTAAGATCAAGTGGAGAATCTGTCAAATAAGAGGGGCTTGGGTAGGCATTACTTTCCAGGGCTTAGAGGAATTATTTGGACCATTCCCCTAGAAGCAAGCCTCTTAAGCACTGTTGGGCCCCATGAAAAGTCCTTGGGCAAACTGTTTTGCACATTAGAACCTCCTTCTGCATATATCTATTTGGATGTGTCAGAGCACTGCACCAACTTATTTATGGTGCTCTATGGTAAAATCAGTTATTCTATATAGTGGCTGTATCTGATCCAGGCAAATCCGTTTCTCTGAAGGAGTTCCTATCAAGGAATTCAGCAAGTCTCAGATAAACACGAGGCCAAAAATATTCGCTATACACTTGCATGCTAGCCAGAGACCCCAAGCAGTTATTAGCTACAATATTGAAAATATTAGCCCTCTCTTTTTCTACATTTATACAGGGGAAGTATCCCATATCAAATACAGTAAAAACCCAAAGTATCTAATGTATTTAAATAACTACTGGTTTCCCACAGTAAGTTTGATTTAAGGACCATTATTTCTAATAACTGTAATATTTGAAGGACATAGAAAAAAAAAAAAGATTGGGAATGTTTTAACTAATAAATGCAATTTTGATGTACAGGGGCAAACATTGCTTTGTTTATTTGGTGGAGCAAGTTTTAACTCATTACATACCTTCTCTGCCTTCCTCAGCCAATAGGAGAGCACTGATGTCAGCCAAGAAATCTCTGTTGGGATGTGCTTCCAGGTTCAGTGTCTGCTCTCTGTCTGTGCTGCCCTGTCCTTCACCACAGGTCAGCACAAGCAAACTACATATCCCAGGCTGCTTTGCAGCACAAACAGGAACCCCAGAGAAAATTCAAATTAATCAGCTGGTGGAGCCTCCTCTTGATTGACCAAAGCAAATTATGCATTTAATGCTAATTTAGCCTGGGTTTCAATGGGGTATTTACTCTGATTATAGAAATTACAAGACATTTTGCAAACTTCAAGGTACGTTTTTAAATATTTATTTTCGTATTTTTTCTTGCAAAAAAATGTTTGCATACACTACCGATTTTCCTCTATCAGATGCATTTATAATCCAAGAAACTTAGATATGCCTTTAAGCCAACAAATATGGAAAACTCAACAGTGACAAATAGACTGGAAAAGCTCAGTCTACATCCCAATCCCAAAAAAGGCAGTTCCAAAGAGTGCTCAAATTATCGAACAATTGCAATCATTTCACATGTCAGCAAGGTAATGCTTAAGATCCTACAAGCTCAGCTCCAGCAATATATGGACTGATAACAACCAGATGTGCAAACCGGGTTTCACAGAGGGAGAGGCAAATGAGATCAAATTGCCAATGTCTGCTGGATAATAGAGAAAGCAAGAGAGTTGTAGAAAAAATATTTACCTCTGCATGTGGACCAAGGAATATGCATGTGGACCAAAAAGCCACGGTCAGAACTGACCATGGAAAAACCAAATGGTTCAAGGTTGGGAAAAGTATGCAACAACATTGTATATTGTCACCTTATTTATTCAACTTATATGCAGAGTACTGTATCTGTGAGGCTGGAGTGGACAAATCCAAAGCAGGTGTAAATATTGTTTGGAGAAATATCAAGAACCTCAGAAACGAGGATGATTCTACTCTGATGGCTGAAAGTAAGGAGGAACTAAAAGGATCTATTGTTGAGTGTGAAAGAAGAGAATGCAAGTGCTGGCATGCTGCACAGTGTTAAAGAGACAGATATCATGGCAAACAGCAATTTAAGTTCCTGCAAATAGAAAAAGTGGAAGCAGTGACAGATTGTTGTCCCCACATTCTGAGATTTCTTCAGATGGTGACTGCAGTCATGAAATTAAAAGATTTTTGTTTCTGGGGAGAAAAGCTATGGCAAGTCTGGACAAGCTAGTAAAAAGTAAAGATATTATATGAACAAATGTTCTGCCTAGTTAGAACTATGGTATTCCAGTAACGTATAGATGTAAGAGCTGGACCATAAAGAAGGCTGAACCCTGTAAAATAAATGCCCTTGAATTGTGGTTTTGGACTGCACGAATATGAAATTAATAGTGCAGGATGTCAAGTCAAACTTTTCACTGGAAAGTTTGATCATGAGGCTAAAGCTCAAATATTTTGGCTATATCATGAGAAGACAGGATTCTGATGCTGGGGAAAAATTACACATGAAAAAGGGGACGACAGAGGTGGAGATGGATAAATTAGGGTATTGAAGCAATGAACATCTGCTTGATGGAGCTCAGAGATACAGTGGCTACCAGACATGCCTGGCATGCTGCAGTCCATAGGGCCATGGAGAGTCAGAACAACTAAACAATTACATTAACAATCATTTATTCTAAACCTTTTTTGTACAATATTAAGTCAAGCTCTTAAAAACAGCAAACTAGAAATATTACACTGCAGTGGTCCTTTAAGACACAAGTCTGCACACATATCCCTTGGTTCCTAGAATTAGATTATGCTAATGAAGAGCATGTGTCCTGTCCAGGCTGTCATCTCATATATAACATGGAGGCAAGCCCCCTGGGAAATTGTATAAACATTCAACACATCTCATATTACACAGTAAGGGTCTTTTTTACCACACTGATTGATAGTAATCTGTTTACTGCATTATGGAATGTGTCCCCTGTGATCTGCTTTTAAATCATATTCAATTAGATCTATGCTGTGGAACATAATCAGATCTAGCTCTACCAAAGACTGACAACTAGAGATCACACTGACACACAAATTAAGTACTAACCCTGCACACACTAAAAATTATTTATACCCACCAAATCATCACTTATTAATAAGTAAAAAAACAGTTTTCCTGCTCAGGTTTTCCAGAAATATACAGCCTTATTAAATTGTGAATCGGCCAACTGAATAGGGCTTTAAATAAGGTATTCACTAACTAAAAACTTCTGTAAAGAAAATATGCTCTGTGCTTATAAAGAGCCCTATTCAATTGGCCGATTCGCAATTTAATAAGGCTGATAGTTAATGCACTGGGAAGTTTAGTTTAAAACCCTTTAAGTTGAGATCTAGCAACTGAGAGACGGGGGCTTGGCTATAGACCTGGGGGGATGGTGTTTGATATTATCTGAAAATGTGTCTTGAAAAATAAAGAAGTGCCAGATTTTGGACACACGAAATAAAGGTGGTGTTGGAGTCTGCTTGTACTAATCAAGGGTACAGGGTGTGTGATTCTGAGATCCTAAGAAAAGGGGTCTGATGCTGCTGTCATCTGAATTGCCTGCTGGATGCTGAGATCTGAACAAAAAGTTGCGACCCATAGAGAGAGAATTGGGGTGAACGTAGTCCCCAAATCAGGCCGGCGTAACAGTCCCAGGGCCAGTAGAGCTTTAATTTACATATTGTTTAGTAAAATATCTGAAATTATGTTAAAGGGTCAACAGAATGCAGGTTTGTTATTGACTCTTGTAAAGAGCTTCTTGCAGGAATGAGTTGATTTGTAAAAATATTCACTACAATTCTTGTGTTGAGGATTTACAGTGAAGCCAGCTGCTCCAAACATTTCATTTCATAGTCTAAATAAAAGCAGCAGCCAGTATATTTCATTGTAGGCACTTGGATCTTTTATTGCATTTACTTGAATGCAGATTTTAGTCAAGCACCTAAAATAAAACTTACTGTGTTAAAGCTTTTTACTTTTTTTTTCTTTAAAAATGTATTGAACACTTTGATGATTATATTTAATGCTATACTCCTCAGGCCACGTGGTAAGGTATTTACAGAATGTTAACTGCCTGTTACCCCATCTTTGCCATTGCATCTTGTATTATGGAAGCTAAGTAAATAAAATAATGTACTTTTCTCTCCTATAGATAATATATATTTATAGTATTTCTAACACCAGTAACTATTCCCCTTATCGCATTATTGTTTCCATTAATACAAATAGTCACTATCGCTTATTTTGGCTCCATCATATGTAAAAATCAGTCACTGAATTGTTCTGTGCTTAAAGCGGTGTAATACATCGAATATATGCCTAAAAGGAGCCATGAATAAAATGTTTTTTGGATTTAAGAGTGGAAATAAATGTGTGGACTCATTTGCATGTCCCCTTCCAATTTCCCAGAGTGCAGTACAATAACTGTATAACCTAAGCAGGAAATACATATTTTAGACACTCAAATGGGAACACTAATGTACTATTAATTTTTGGTACTATTGTGCTTTGTACGTGGAGGGCTTCTATCCCTCCTTTACATAGTTACATAATAATTGAGGTTGAAAAAAGACTTTCAGTCCATCAAGTTCAACCTTTTTAGATCTCATCTGATCTGCAATATGCGGATTAATTGTTAACTGATCTAGAGGAAGGCAAACAGAAAAAGATTCGCTCCATTAAGATTATAAACTGAATGGCTATTTTTCCTTCCGAAATGCGTAACTTTACATTTATTTGTATTAAATCTCATCTGCCATTTAGCCGCCCATTTCTCTAATTCATGCAAATCCCTTCGGAGGGAAAGTACATCATTATCTGATTTAATCACCTTGCACAACTTAGTGTCATCAGCAAAAATGGAGACAATACTTCAGAGCCCTACTTCTATGTCATTAATAAATATGTTAAAAAGGAGAGGACCTTATACTGATCCCTGAGGAACCCCACTTACCACATTAGTCCAATCGGAGTATGTTCCATTTACAACAACCCTTTGCTTCCTGTCTTTTAGCCAGCTCTCAATCCATGACCAGATATTTACTGCAATTCCTGTATCCCTTAGTTTGCTCACTAGTCTTCCATGTGGCGCTGTATTAAAAGCCTTTGCAGAATCCAAAAAGACTACATCCACTGATTTGCCCTGATCCAAGTCCCTATTTACCTCCTCAGAGGAACTAATTAGATTGGTCTGACATGATCTATCCCTCATAGATCCACATTGACTCTTACTAGACATGTTTTTGTATATTATCCCTTATTAAACATTCTAAAAGCTTTCCCACTACACGAGTGAGGCTTATAGGGCTATAATTCTCTGGATTTGCCCTTGCTCCCTTCTTAAATATAGGTATCCCATCTGCTTTTCTCCAGTCATCTGGTATAGAGCCTGTGGTGAGTGAGTCTTAAAAAATTAGATATAATGATTTGGCTATTACAGAACTCAGCTCCCTTAAGTACCTTTGGATGTATTCCATCAAGACCTGGAGCTTTATTAAAATTTATTTTTACCAACCTCTTTTGGATTTGTTCAATGCGTTAACCAATTATTTAGTGATGGTAGTGTAGCCCCGTTTTGTTGCAGTCCCAACCACTGGTACCTCCCTCGTATATACCGAAGAAAAGAACCTATTTAGCTCATCTGCCTTTCCTGGTCACTAATAGTCAGATGGCTTGAGTCACATTGTAATGTTGCTATAGCTTCCTTCCTCGCATTCAGGGTAATTCAAATCCCCCATTATCAGAACTTGCCCATGCTTAGCTGCATTATCTATCTGCAGCAATAATTGCAATTCATCACCTTCAATTATATTTGGGGATTTATATCATATTCCTACCAATATTTGTTTAGAATTAGGTCCTCCGCTATTTAACTCAACCCACAAAGATTCAATGCTTTCGCTAGTTCCACTATAAATATATTTTCTGACTACAGGTTTAAAACCAGGCTTAACATACAGGCAAATCCCTCCTCCTCTTCTACCATCACCCCAATTTTTTGTATATAAGTTATAACCATCCAAATTAACCGTCCAGTCATGAGATTCATCCCACAATGTTTCAGTAATGCCTATTAAGTCCCATTTTTCCTGGACCGCTAATAATTCTAGCTCGCCCATTTTCCCAGGCAAACTTCTTGCATTAACAAGTATACACTTTATGTTGCTATGGCTCTGCCGTTGTGAAGTGCTTGCCACTGTATTTGAGTCACCTAGTAATACCCTTCTACTGTCTATTGGTAGATAAAGCAACCCTTTCCCCCCTCTACCCTTTCTAGCCCAATACTTCTACCCCAATCTAGTCCCACCCCCACCTACTAGTTTAAAAACTCCCCCAGCTTTTCTACTATCCTATCCCCTAGCACAGCAGCTCCCTGGTCATTAAGGTGCAATCCATCCCTGCTATAGAGAGTGTACCCAAGTGAGAAGTCAGCCCAGTGCTCTAAAAATTAAAAACCCTCTGTCCTGTACCACTTTTTCCTGCACCACTTTTTTGCTGACAGCTTTCATATAGCTTTTTCTGATCTAATTTATAAAAAAATTTAATATTAAAATACATATGTGTGTATTGCCAGGAAACCTTGCCTAGGGGCACATCAGATGTGATCTGTTATTGGCTAAATAGGAACAGAATTCCCAATTGTAAAAAAGATAACTGGAAGGGGTATATACAACATATCTTCCCTGTGGGACAAGATCAAAGTAATATTTGAAAGGCTGCTTTTGGGGGGCTTATAAAAGGATATTTAATAGCATAACTTTATCATGTCTTTTGAAAGATAGAACTTTAATTGTTGCATGAGCAAAACACTATTAATGAAAATTGTACGGACCTAAAGCCTCACACTGTGCAAACAGTCCAAGTTAAGAACAATGATTATCTTATTCAGACAAGACTACCTGAGATCTGCTATAAAACAGGAGCCTGAATGAGATTAGAAGGGCAAGTTCTGAAATGAGAGAGCCGGGAGACCTTGTGGCAGCCAAATGTTAAAAAAATGGAGTTGAACTCACTTCTCCCTTGAAATAGCAAGGTCTGCTACATTACATGTCCTAGTCTAATGGGATGGTATTACTTAACGTAATAGGCTGATATGTCCTGGTAAACACCTGCTGAATGTGGCCTAGATTCAAGAAATACTGGTGCTATCTTTAAAATAGTATTTTAAAAAAAGTATTTTTTTAAATGGCAGCAATCTGCATTTATCAATATAGTAACAAGAGTACCAAAGCAAAATCAAACACTGTTTAACATACTGTAAACTATGTAAAGGTGATCCATAAAGTCATAAAGTCATCCATATAGGCATATCCTCACCAGCCCTGTTTTTAGGGGGCATAGACATGACATACAGGACTTAAAAGTGCACCATGTGCAATAGTCCTAAAAAAACATATACTTCACTCTAACCTTGGCTATAAACAAAGCTCTGTCTGGAATGTATAGAAAGCTGAAGCAGTTAAATCCTGCAGAGAGACCAGAACAATGTGACCAAATGAGATAAATATGGAGGATATTAATTAAAACCCTCCAGGCAAAAATGTGTATGATAGTGCAGTTGTTGCTCTCCTACCTTTTTGGTGTCATTTCATGTATATATATATATATATATATAATCAAGATATACATCTGTAAAAATATGTAGGATTGTGGGTGTGTATATGTCTGTTTGTGTATATGTATGTTCGTGACAGATATCCTCATTATACAAGCAACTCTACACTATTACAAACAAAAATGTCAGATTATAAAATAGGAACCAATGGTAAATATCTTTCTTTTTATATGAGTTTTTTGCTTTATGAACAATTTTATGTAACTAATTATGCTCACATAACGAAGGGTACTGTATTGCATATTTGTTGTTTAGTCGTTCAGTCGTTTCTGACTCTCCGCTCATGTTCATTGCTTCAATGATCTCATCTATCTATCTCTGTCTGTATTGCATATACTGTGCCTTTAATGCACACCAGACATTGGAGTGTATTTGATTTTTATTTTTGCCTGATGCTCCTAGAAAGTAATCCATGTACCAGTCAGTGGAAGGGTTATGACTATTTAAATTATTTCTATAGACATTACTGGAAATTCATATTCTTTCTTATTTACAATTTCCTTACTATGTAAAAATATCATTGTAAGAAAAAAGATAAATCCAAGAAAATATAGAAATGGTTGAACATGAAGGTAAAAGTTAATATGATTTATAAAATAAACACATACAGACAAAAATGCTGACCATAATCCTACTTCAAAAGTCAGACAGTAGAAGAATTTTGTATCTCCATCACGGACTTAAAAGAAATCCAGAGAGGTATAAAGCTATTACTATGTCTTGTCCAAAAACTATTTTAGTTCAAATAATGTTTAAAATTGCAATGGTAGCGAGAAGAAATAGTACTGCAGAGACAATAAGAAGTAAAATGCTAATAGTTTTACTTCCTAATATTCTACAGAGCCTATTTACTAGTCTGGTTAAATGTATTATTGTATATTTACTCAATTTATTTTTCAATCTACTTCTTAGTCGATTTAATAAATATATCCCAATGGTATTTAAAATAAACTAGAAATGTGTGTCTGTATTTTCACAACCAAGTGCTTTATTTACATTTTTTATCAAAATTAGGGCTTGATCCAGTGGCGTAGCTAGAGCATGAAGGGCCCTGGTGCAAAAAAATATTTGGGCTGGATTGTAAAATGTTTTTGCACTGAGTCCCCCATGTACCAACTCCCTTAAAGCCCCTCCTCAAAACCCCTTCCCATTAAACCCCCCTTCTAAGAGTCCTTCCCATAACAGCATCCCTCCCTGAGACCCTTTTCTTATAGCTGCTCCCCCCCCCGCCCCCCTCAATACCCCTTTTATGCTCTTCTTCCCTTACCTCCTGCTTGGGTGAAGCACACATATCACATATAATAGTTGTCAAACTGTGATTTGTCGTCACGCGAGCAGTTGAGGCATAGAAATATGCAGGACTTAGGCTGAAATGAGCGCCGAAGGAGCTCCTGCAAGCCTTGCAAGCCTTGCGAGTCAGTACAGTAACCAGTACAGTAGGCAGAAGAAGGCCGTAAGTGCTCATTGTGGGTCTCGCAATGAGCACCAAAGGTGATCATTGCAAAGCAGGAAAGTGAGAGGCTCGCTATTAGCGCCAAATGTGCTCAGAGGGTCAAAAGACTCACATTGTGTTGCAAACAGCATTGCTTGCCTTACAACTTTATTACCGTAATTTTTTGACTGGCAATTCGCTGGTATACATATATTATCTCTACATATCAGGATGTCCAAGCAGGATCCATCCTCATACAGAACCCAACCCCTCTCAGCACCCACCTCACAGAACCCATTCCCCCCGTTATTTGCTGTTATCCAGCCCCATTGTGCTAAACTGCTCCACACTGCCACCTCTTGGAGCTTCAGTATAACACTTTACAGAAAATAAAATTAAATGCAAAAACTTTTTTCTCAGCACTGCCCCCCCATAGCAGGGCCCTAGTGTACTGCACCACTGTTAGATCCATGACTTAATCACATCGTTCAAACTAAAGCACAAGCTACGTAAAAAATGTTTTATTGTTGTTTATTACAGGGGTTCTTAACCTGTGCAGTGTTCCTCCCCTGGGGAGTTAGAAGGGGGGTGTTATGGGAAGGGGTCTTGGGGAGGGGCTCTAAGTGAGTTGGTACATTTTTGTAACAGTTTTTTTTTTTATTTGTTTAGATACAGTCAAGTCACGATATACGGATAATTTTCTAATCTAAGTTAAAATTAAATTCCTATGTCACTTACATAATTTATCCATTATTAATTGCTATAATAATAATAATAATAATAATAATAATAATTATATGGATCAAAGCTTTCATGGGAAAGACACACTGCTCCATAGCACTGGCGCTCTAGTGGCCAAATCTGGTAATGCATGAATAAGTTTAATTTTGCTATTTTCTGTGCCCCCAGTTCATATATTCTATAGTTTTCATATTAATTACCTTATTCCAATGCAAATGTTGAACACTGAAAGAGGTAATAGTGAGGGGCTCTGCAGAATGCATTATGGGAGTTGCAAAAGAAGCAACAACCATTAGGATACATTGTAGGGGCATTGATATACTGGTGATTAGATGATTGTATAAAAGTGGGGTATAGCAGGATTTAGCTGTGAGATGAACTTGTAATATTTTGAAACAATGGATTTAAATGTAAAGGTTTTGTTAAAGACTGGGAAAAAACTGCATATGTTTGAGAAGATTTTAACACAGAAAAACATTAGTAAAGGTGTAAACCATTGGCCTAAAATCATTTTAAATTTAGTAGGTGTTTGTTTGTGCCATGTTTGTTACATAGTTACATAATAATTGAGGTTGAAAAAAGACTTTTAGCCCATCAAGTTCAACCTTTTAAGGTCTCCTCTGATTGATCTGCAAAATTCAGATTAGTTGTTAATTGATCCAGAGGAAGGCTAACAAACCAAAAAAAAAAAACAGTGAAACTTTGCCAATTGTCTCAAAAGGGAAAAACAATGAATTCCTTCCTGACCCCAGATACTGGTGATCAAATGTCTCCCTGGATCAATACTCCCTCTCTAATTAACCAGGGTAACCCTGAATGCCCTTTTTAATTAAAAATATATCCAATCCCTTTTTAAAGTTATCTATTGAATCCACAGTCACCACCTCCTCTGGTAGAGAATTCCACAGATTAACCACCCTTACTGTGAAGAACCCTTTTCTTTCTTTAAGGTGGAATCTTTTTACTTCTAACCTCAAGGGGTGTCCTCTTGTCAGTTGAAAACCTCTTGGCACAAAAAGCTCCCCTGACAAATCTTTATACTGACCCTGGATGTATTTATATAGGGTAATCATATCCACTCTTAGATGCCTTTTGTCTAGAGAAAATAAGTTTATTTTGGATAGTCTTTCTTCATAACTTAGCCCCTCCATTCCCCTTAATAGTTTTGTTGCCCTTCTCTGTACTTTTTCCAGTTCTAAAATGTCCTTTTTATGAATTGGTGCCCAAAACTGTACTCCATATTCCAAATGAGGGCGTACTAGGGATTTGTATAGTTGCAGAATTATATCTGGCTCCCTTGCTTCTATACCCTTCTTAATACATGCTAATAGTTTATTTGCCTTTGCAGCTGCTGCTTGGCTTTGAGCACTGTTACCTGGGTGGTTGTCCACAAGCACTCCCAAATCCCTTTCAATGTCAGATACCCTTGGATTTGCTTCATTAAGTTTATAGATTGCATGTTTTTTTTTCCTTCCAAGTTGCATAACCTTACACTTATTCGTATTAAATCTCATCTGCCCTTTAATTGCCCATTTCTCTAATTTATGCAAATCCCTTTGGAGGGAAAGTACGTCATTTTCTGATTTTGTCATCAGCAAAAATGGAGACACTACTTTCCAATCCTACTTCTAAGTCAATAATAAATATGTTAAAAAGGAGAGGACCTAATACTGAGCTCTGAGGAACCCCACTTGCCACATTAGTCCAATCCGAGTTTGCTCCATTTACAACAAACCTTTATTGTTTGTGTATTTCATACTTCTTGCTGGCCTGATGTCTGGCTATGAGTGTTCCCCTAAATGTTATTGTCTCTTTAAGAGTGGTAGAAGAAGGGTGAGATGTTAGTTGATTTTGTTGATTCATTGATGGATTCATATGAGTGACCTTTCCTGTTGGCTGGCCGCAATATCAGCAACTAGGTGGTGCAGCTGCTTTTTCAGTGAATTTCTTAGGGTTTTGGGTTAGGTGTTAGCGATAGAGGTTAGGGTTAGGTGTTAGAGGTAGGGTTAGGTGTTAGGGTACTACAGATTACTGGATATCTCGGCCGCACAACCTAGTGGCCGATATTGGGGCCAGCCAACAGGAAAGATCCTAGATGAGAAGTCAGAACAACACCTATTGTCCCTCCCTTAGCCTAAATAGAGAAATTGCAAGCTTTGCTCACCCTGATCTTTAAAACGGGACTGTGTCATCCCAACACAAAGCTGATTTAATTTTAAAGAAAATTAAAAATGGTCTATAAATTATACTAGCAATTTTCCCCTACAGTAATAATTTCTAAAATATTGAGAATTAATTTTACAATTCCGGTATGCTAATATGTTGCTCAGTATGCTAATGTGCAGCTCAGATTACTTGATAAGGGCGGGAGAGGAGTCTAAATGCCAGTTAACACTGGGGGGCTTTATTTTGACCACTACAAAGATAGAAAAAAAACTACATTCCTAATTAGCACATCAAAGCAGCAAATTAATATGTATAAGCAACTCATTTGCATAAAACTACAACAGCATGGAATTTCACAGGACTGATTCACTTTAGAGAAAAAATGAGCAGCACAACACAGATTTTTTCCCGCTCTTTAAAAAAAAAAAAAAAAAAAATAAACAACAACTTGATTTTGGGATGATAGAGTCTCTTTAACCATTTCCGTGTATTCTGAAAATTATTTTATGTTGATGATTTACACAACTGCTAATGTTGCATACTTCACAACCATGGGAGGCTTTTGCTAATCTGCAGCATGTGCAGTCATTGCCTTATCCAATATTTGCAAGCACCTGGTATTAGAGCTTGTCTGTGAGAGACTGGAGTTATCGTTAAAGTGAGCTTGCATGTGCTGTAACTTAACATTAGAGGTAATGAAAAGGATGTTAGAGCTGAAAGTTTTATGTTTATTTTCTATGTGGCTATTTACCTTTAGAGCTCAAGACAAGCACAAAGACTATCCGGAAACATATCACAAGGATTACGATCTACCATTTCCTAAGAAGCTTCTTACGTGCAGCTATTAACTATCTATTAATAAGGTTTTATAAGCGATAAAATCAGTAACCGAAGAGAGAAAAAAAACAGAGTAGCTTTTAATATTTACTTTATCTAAATACACTATTAACTTTTATCTGACATTATTTTATTTAGTAAAGGGCCTAATTTAATTTACATTAGTTCTACTGAAAGCACTGTCCATTTTAGATGTCACATTCCATTATGCAGACAAAAACTCAGACTTCAGAAACCAAAATGGTAATTTCAACTGCAGCATAAAGGTAAATAATTATAGTTATTATTATTATTATTTAAATTCTAAAAACATGTACCTGTTACTTAAGTGTAGTTCTTCAAAATAGTGTATTTTAAATATAATAATGCAATGGTCATTTAAAGGGCACCAGCAATAGTTCTACACATGGTATAATTTGACATTATTGATAGTTACATATCCACTATCAGTTTGATTATCACATATATAGTTGTGAGCCTGCGGCCCTCGCGAAGCTCCATGCCAGCAACTGCGGACCTCGCAAAATTAAAGGACTTACGACAGAAAAATACGAGCCGCGTTACGACCCATTACGACCTTGCAAAAATACGACCTTACCGCCTGAAATCCGCGCACATGAAAACATAAAAAACACATTAAATACACACAACAAATACATAAATAGCTTACCTACAGCAAGGGTGGGGCACCCAGGACCTCGAAAACTGAAGTTACACCTAAATTTAACTCGAAATAAAAGAGTTTAGACACCCGAAAATCCCCTAAGCGAGAGAAAAAATGGCCGCCGGAAAAAACGAAAACGAGGCTACAGGACTCTAAAGACGCAAAACACCTACCAAACAACTACGGATTTTCCAAAAAAGATGTACGATATCCGAAAACAAGGACGCAACCCGCGCGACCCGAAAAACATTACAAACACAATAAATACACACAACAAACACATACAAAGCTTACCCACAGCAAGGGGGGCACCCAGGACCTCTGCAAGTGAAGTTACACCTTAATTTAAGTCCAAATTTCTGAGTTTAGACACCCGAAAATCACCTAAGCGAGAGAAAAAATGGCCGCCGAACAAAACGAAAACTAGGCTAAAGGACCCTAAACACGCAAAACACCACCAAACACCTACGGATTTTCAGGAAAAAATCGGACGACATCCGAAAACAAGGACGCAAAATCAGACACAGCCGCGTACCACACATTAGGCGCCATTTTACAACACTAACTTATAAAATCTGGAAGTACACAGCTACCCTAACGGATTTGCCTTGCGCACGCACACTATTACACTATACACACTGCACACATTCATGACACTCACACAGCAGCTCCACAGCACTGATGCTGCAGCAACATGAAAACAGGTTGCCAGCTCTTCAACACAATGCTGCATATATTAGGTTTGTGAGCTGGTTTGGGGTCTGTTTACAAGTGGATTTACCTTAAAGAGTAAAGGCTGAGAAACTGCAGAGTGCACTAATTGTGCCCAGGTGAGAGGGGTGTGGCTTGACTGTTAAACTTGTATAAAAGGTTTGTGAGCTGGTTTGGGGTCTGTTTACAAGTGGATTTACCTTAAAAAGTAAAGGCTAATAAACTGCAGAGTGCACTAATTGTGCCCAGGTGAGAGGGGTGTGGCTTGACTGTTAAACTTGTATAAAAGGTTTGTGAGCTGGTTTGGGGTCTGTTTACAAGTGGATTTACCTTAAAAAGTAAAGGCTAATAAACTGCAGAGTGCACTAATTGTGCCCAGGTGAGAGGGGTGTGGCTTGACTGTTAAACTTGTATAAAAGGTTTGTGAGCTGGTTTGGGGCCTGTTTACAAGTGGATTTACCTTAAAAAGTAAAGGCTAATAAACTGCAGAGTGCACTAATTGTGCCCAGGTGAGAGGGGTGTGGCTTGACTGTTAAACTTGTATAAAAGGTTTGTGAGCTGGTTTGGGGCCTGTTTACAAGTGGATTTACCTTACAAGTAAAGGCTGATAAATTGCAGAGTGCACTAATTGTGCCCAGGCGAGAAGGCAGAAGTTAATAGAAACCGGAGAAGGGGAACTTGTGAGCTTGCGAACATTTTCAGTATCAAGTGCAATTCTAGTAAAAGCCTAGGAGTTTAAATAAAAGGAGGGCCTTCAAAGAAAAGGGAGGGCAGATTTATAGTGCAAAGGAGGAAAACTTTATATAAATATATTATATTATATTCTTTATTTTTCCCACTGAAATTTCGTAGACAATAATAATAATTATGAGTCAGTCCAGTGGCAACCTTATTCAGTGTACATCCTGTCAAATGTATGCACTACTGGAACATATGATCCAGGGTCCATACCTCTGTGACAGGTGTGAGCATGTTGCCTCTTTGGAAGCTCAAATTGAAGATCTGGAGAGGAGAATTGCAGCACTTAGTGATATTGCTCCACTGGAAAGGGAATTGGTGCTCACGGAGCACAGTTTAGCTGGGCCTAGTATGGAGGGAGGAGCTGGGGCTAGGGAGGATGGCCAGGGAGGTAGCTGGGTTACAGTTACAAGGGGAAGCAGGGGGAACAGGAGGAGGCAGGCCAGTTCTGAGTTGTCAAACACCAACAGATTTGCCAGATTGAGTGAAACTGTTGGCGATGTCCATTCAGGAATGGCAATGCCAGATAGAGCTGTTCCCTCTAACAGCCGGGCGAACAGCTCTACTGGAGAAGAGGGAGGGCAGAATAGGCAGTGCAACAGACAGGTTTTGGTGGTAGGGGACTCTATTATTAGGAAGGTAGACAGGGTAATTTGTCACCCAGATCCCAGCAATCGAACAGTTTGCTGTCTCCCGGGTGCTCGGGTTCGGCATGTTGTGGATCGGGTGGATAAATTATTGGGAGGGGCTGGTAATGAACCGGCGGTCTTGGTACACATTGGTACCAATGACAAAGTTAGTGGAAGATGGAGCGTCCTAAAGAATGATTTTAGAGAATTAGGGAATAAGCTTAAAGCAAGGACCTCCAAGGTAGTATTTTCTGAGATACTACCAGTGCCACGTGCTAGCCCAGGGAGGCAGAAGGAGCTTAGGGAGGTTAATGCGTGGCTAAAAAAGTGGTGCAGTGCAGAGGGTTTTGGGTTTTTAGAGCACTGGGCTGACTTCTCACTTGGGTACAATCTCTATAGCAGGGATGGATTGCACCTTAATGATGAGGGCGCTTTTGTGCTAGGGAATAGGATGGTAGAACGGCTGGGGGAGTTTTTAAACTTGTAGGTGGGGGGGAGGGACTATATAGAAGTATTGGGGTAAATAGGGTAGAGAGGGAAAGGGATGAATTATTTACCCATGGGGGAGGAGAAGGGGGGAGGGTTACAATAGAAAGTAGGGAGATATTAATAGGGGCCTCAAATACAGTGGCAGGCACTTCACATCAGCAGAGCCATAGCAACATAAAGTGTATGATTGCAAACGCAAGAAGTTTGCCTGGGAAAATGGATGAGCTAGAAATATTAGCAGTACAAGAAAAATGGGGCTTAATAGGCATTACGGAAACATGGTGGGATGAATCTCATGACTGGACTGTTAATCTGGATGGTTATAACCTATTTAGGAAAGATAGGGGCAATGGTAAAAGAGGAGGAGGGATCTGTCTTTATGTTAAGCCTGAATTTAAGCCTATAGTTAGAGAAGATATTTATGCTGGCACTAACGGCATCATTGAATCCTTGTGGGTTGAGCTAAATAGTGGAGGAGCTAATTCTAAATGCATATTGGTGGGAGTATGCTATAAACCCCCAAATATAGCTGAAAGTGAGGAAATACAATTATTGTTACAGATTGGAAATGCAGCTAAGCATGGGCAAGTTCTAATAATGGGAGACTTTAATTACCCTGATATAAACTGGATAAACGAGACCAGCAGCTCAGCTAAGGGGAGCAGGTTCTTGAGTACACTCAGGGATCATTATCTAGCCCAGGTAATACAAGAACCTACTAGAAATGGGGCCATCTTGGATTTAGTCATCACAAGTAATATTGATATAATATCAAATGTAAAAATAGGGGAACCCTTGGGGAACAGTGATCACAACACAGTCTCATTTGAGATTGAATACAAAAAACAGAGTTGTAAGGGGCCAACAAAAACTCTAAATTTTAAAAGGGCTAACTTTAATGGGCTACGGGCAGCAATACAACATATAGACTGGGACAAAGAACTTACAGGGAAGAATACTGAAAATAAATGGACAACATTCAAATCCTTACTAAATAAACATACTCATCAGCATGTACCATGTGGAAATAAAATAAATAGGAGTAAATCACATCCCATGTGGCTTAACAATGACTTAAAGATCATGATGAGGAAAAAGAAGTATGCATTTAAATTATACAAGAAGGAGGGAACAGAGGCATCTTTATGTGACTATAAGGAAATCAACAAGGCTTGCAAAAGGGCTATTAGACTGGCTAAAATAGAAAATGAGAAGTCAGTTGCAATGGAAAGTAAGACTAACCCTAAAATATTTTATAAATATATTAATGGGAAAAAGGCCAGGAAGGAATCGATAGGACCATTACAATGTGACACAGGCCATCTGATAATTAGTGACCAGGAAAAGGCAGATGAGCTAAATAGGTTCTTTTCTTCGGTTTACACAAGGGAGGTACCAGTGGTTGGGACACTGCAACATAATGGGGCTACACTACCTTCACTAAATAATTGGTTAACGCAGGAAGAAATACAAAAGAGGTTGGAGAAAATAAATGTTAATAAAGCCCCAGGTCCTGATGGAATACATCCAAGGGTACTGAGGGAGCTGGGTTCTGTAATAGCCAAACCATTATATCTAATCTTTAAAGACTCGCTCACTACAGGGTCTCTACCAGATGACTGGAGAAAAGCAGAGGTGATACCTATATTTAAGAAGGGATCTAGAGCAAATCCGGGGAATTATAGACCAGTGAGCCTCACTTCTGTAGTTGGGAAGCTTTTAGAAGGGTTAATAAGGGACAGAATACAAGAATATGTCTATTTGAACAGGATCATAGGTAGCAGTCAACATGGATTTATGAAGGAAAGGTCGTGTCAGACCAATCTAATTAGTTTTTATGAGGAGGTTAGTAGGAACTTGGATCAGGGCAACTCAGTGGATGTAGTCTTTTTAGATTTTTCAAAGGCATTTGATACAGTGCCACATGGAAGACTAGTGAGCAAACTAAGGGATACAGGAATTGCAGTAAATATCTGCTCATGGATCGAGAGCTGGCTAAAAGACAGGAAGCAAAGGGTTGTTGTAAATGGAACATACTCCGATTGGTCTAATGTGATAAGTGGGGTTCCTCAGGGCTCAGTATTGGGTCCTCTCCTTTTTAACATATTTATTAATGACATTGAAGTAGGACTCGAATGTAGTGTCTCCATTTTTGCTGATGACACTAAGTTGTGCAAGGTAATAAAATCAGATAATGATGTACTTTCCCTACAAAAGGATTTGCATAAATTAGAGAAATGGGCGGCTAAATGGCAGATGAGATTTAATACAAATAAATGTAAGGTTATGCATTTGGGAAGGAAAAATAGCCAAGCAATCTATAATCTTAATGGAGCAAATCTAGGGGTATCAGATATTGAAAGGGATTTGGGAGTACTAGTGGACAACCACCTAGGTAACAGCGCTCAAAGCCAAGCAGCGGCTGCAAAGGCAAATAAAATATTAGCATGTATTAGGAAGGGTATAGAAGCCAGGGAAGAAGATATAATTCTGCCACTATACAAATCTCTAGTACGCCCTCATTTGGAATATGGAGTACAATTTTGGGCACCACCTCACAAAAAAGACATCTTAGAGCTGGAAAAAGTACAGAGAAGGGCTACAAAACTAATAAGGGGAATGGAGGGGCTAAGTTATGAAGAAAGACTAGCAAAATTAAACTTATTTTCGCTAGAAAAAAGGCGTCTAAGAGGAGATATGATTACGTTATTTAAATACATCCAGGGTCCATATAAGGCTTTGTCAAGTGAGCTTTTTGTAGCAAGAGATTTTCAACTGACAAGAGGACATCCGTTGAGGTTAGAGGAAAAAAGATTTCACCTTAAACAAAGAAAAGGGTTCTTCACAGTTAGGGTGGTTAAACTGTGGAATTCTCTACCAAAGGAGGTGGTGACAGCGAATTCGATAGACAACTTCAAAAAGGGGTTAGATATATTTCTGAATAAAGAGGGCATTCAAGGCTATCCTAGATAACTAGCGAAGGAATATTGATCCAGGGAGAAATTTGATCGCCAGTTTCTGGGGTCAGGAAGGAATTTTGCTTTTTTTCCCCCTTATGAGACAATTGGCAAAGTTTCAATGGGGTTTTTTTTATGTTTGCCTTCCTCTGGATCAATTAACAATAATTAACAATTAACAATAATAATAAATAGTCCAAATTAAAAAGATCAATAGAGATCTAAAAAGGTTGAACTTGATGGACTAACTCTTTATTCATTCTCCAATACTATACTATTAATAATTATTTAATCAATAATTTAATTAATAACTAATCCGCATATTGCAGATCAGAGGAGATCTTAACAGGTTGAACTTGATGGACTGAAAGTCTTTTTTCAACCTTAATTACTATGTAACTATGTAACTATATTACTTCACAATAGGTAAAGTATCTTAATTTCTTATTTTATTAATTCATTGCCATACCAAAAAAAAAAAACACGCTGCTGCTCAAAGCACACAAACAACCAAGAGCCACGGGATGAGCGCTGAAGGCGCTCAGCAAAAGGCTCGCAATCAGCGCCCAAGGATCTTAAAACACCCCAAAAATTTATTTTGCACACAAACAACATTACCTGCCTTACAATCTTATTGCCGTAATTTTTTGACGGGCAAGTCGCTAGTATTTTATATTATTCTGTTCTTTAGTCGTGTCCGACTCTCTGGGCGCCATGCCAGGTTCATCTGTCTGTGTTTCTAATTGTGCTTATCCATCTGTTTTTTATGGCAAAGACACTGGAGTGGGTTGCCTCTTTGTTCTCCAGTGGACCGCAATTTGTCTGACCTCTCTGCAATGGACTGGGTGACCCTACATGGTATAACTCACAGCTTCATTGAGCTACACAAGCCCCTTTACCACAACAATGTAGTGATTCAGAAGGGTTTTTTTATATTGAAATTGCATTTTTTACAATAAAGGAACATTGGAAGTTGTCATTTTTGCCTTTCTGAGCCTCTCCGAACTCTGACAACGTATTTTTTTGTGTTAGTGTCTAATCTTTGCTAAATGTTGGTTTGCACGTGTTCAGTATATGGCTACCGAGATGCCCGAGATTAAGCCCTATTCTATTAGAAGCTTGCAAATGCCTCTAACCCATAATTTTGGCTGCGGGTGTTTTTTCCTCTAAATGTTTAGTTGTATTCTATTGACTCCGGCTCGCAATTTACCTCTTACAGCCTCCACACGTAAACCCTGCCTTTTTAAGTCTTATTTCAGTTGATGTGATCATATGATCTGACAATAGTTAAGCAAGCCAGTCATTTATTTCTTAGACGCAGCCAATAGTAAATGAGGCCGTCATAATGACGTCAGTAAAACATGGAAGTTAGACGTAATCTGCAATCGGAGGCTACAAATTAATTAGTGCCAATAAGTAATATTTGCCGATCGGGCTGGCAATCATGCACTTTAGCAATCTATAAAATGCATTAGATCATCAGTTTTAGTCCATGTGGGATTCATGATATGTATTAACCCCTTAAGTCCTGGGATAAATATTATTCAGAAATAACAGTTAAAAATAAAATGTTTTAATTGTATATTTGTGGATTTGAGACTGTTCTGCAATTAATTATAATGTGTTTTCATGCCTTACCATGCTTTCAAAGTACAGTATTGTGTGTTTAATTGCTGCTACAGCTTTAATAAGTGTTGGAAAAAAACATTGCGAGTTGTGTGTTAGACTTAATTTGTGAACTAACTCTACATTTCTAATATAATATCGATTTTGTGTAGCTTTCATTATTTAGAGCTCGTAATATTCGAGCTGTGCTAAAACCAATGGAGTTCTAAGGCCGGTTTTGCGGCCATGGCTGGCCCATAGTGATAGTGGGTGGGGAACTCGTAATCGGATTGCGAGTAGCTAATAGAATCTGTGGCAATATTCAGAGTGATTTTAAGTGTATATAGAACAGGGCTTATTGTTCTCAGTCGCTGAAATTACTTTGAGCTTGTGCAAACTCACTACCATGGAGTAATTAGCAATGATTAGACAAAAATAAAACATATCAAGCTTGGTTGGAGAATCAGAAAGGCTGATAAACAGACAATTATCATAAACTTTAATACAATTTTATTCGGAGATTATGTGTTTTTTAATGTTATTAATAAAGTACTTGTTACTATCTATAATTTTAATTTATACCATGATTAGAACCTTTGACGCAGCTCTTTCAGTAAACATGCAAATATATTAAATAATTTTGGTAAAGTAGAGAGACATAATAAGCACCACTGTATATTAGGAAAAACTTCACATACAGTATTTGTAAAGTATGTGACAAACTAACAAAATTAGCAAACATTAACATAAATAAAAATGTAAAGATTTTTTTTAATACTCTAATTATAGAAAGATCCCATTTTGCTAACCAGAGCACTTTCTGCTAGCTTGGAGAATGAGGGGAGTATTTATATGATCCATCACTGGAAGGATGGTGAGGGAAAGAGGAAAAGCAGGGGGAGGGGGTTATTATGTCATTAGACCTTGCTGAAAGCACATTATTATTGCAAGCCTGCTCCTGCAGAAATGTAAACACCTCTTACACATACAGCCTTCCCCAGAGAGGCAAAGAGAGGCATAAAAAAATTCTTATTAAAAGTTAGCGTTGTGAAAAATGTTCTGTATATATTACATCACGTTCAACCTTTTAAGATCTCCTAGGATCTACAGTATTCAGATGAATTATTAATTGTTAATTGATCCAGAGGAAGGCACACAAATGATGTCCTCTTGTCAGTTGAAAACCTCTTGGCACAAAAAGTTAACTTGACAAAGCGTTATATTGACCCTGGATATATTTATATACGGTTAACATATCCCCTCTTGGACACCTTTTTTCTAGAGAAAATAAGTTTAATTTGGTTAGTCTTTATTCATAACTTAGCCCCTCCATTCCCCTTACTAGTTTTGTTGCCATTCTCTTTCCTTTTTCCAGTTCTAAAATTTCCTTTTTATGAAGTGGTGCCCAAAATTGTACTACATATTCCAAATGAGGGCGTACTAGAGATTTGTATAGTGGCAGAATTATATTTGCTTCCCTGGCTTCTATACCCTTCTTAATACATGCTAATATTTTATTTGCCTTTGCAGCTGCTAGATTTGCTCCATTAAGATTATAAATTGCATGGCTATTTTTCCTTCCCAGATGCATAACTTTACATTTATTCGCATTAAATCTCATCTGCCATTTAGATGCCCATTTTATGCGAGATAAAATGTATGTTTTATGTTAGACATGACCTAACCCTCATAAATCCATGTTGACTCCTACTTATAATCATGTTCAAAGAGACATATTCTTGTATATTATTCCTTATTAACACTTCTAAAAGCTTTCCCACTATAGAAGTGAGGCTCACTGGTCTATTATTCTCTTGGTCTGCTCTTGCTCCCTTCTTAAATATAGTTATCACATCTGGTTTTCTCCAGTCATCTGGCTAAATTCATGCTTAACATATAGACAAATATTTCCTCCTCTTTTAAAATTGCCTCTATCTTTCCTAAATAGGTTATAACCATCAAGATTAACAGTCCAGTCATGAGATTTATCCCACCATGTTTTGGTAATGCCTATTAAATCCCATGTTTTATTAATTGCCAATAACTCTAACTCTCCCATTTTCCTGGCTAGCTTTTGGCATTAGCAAGCATACATCTTATGATATGTAGTTTCAAGGTGCCTGCCTCTGTACTTGAGTATCTTAGTAATACCTCCCTATTGACTATACTAACCCTCCCCCATCTCCTCCCCCATGTATAGTTAATTCATCCCTTACTCCCTCTACCCTTTCTACCCCATTACTTCTATCTAGTCCCTCCCCCCACCTACTAATTTAAAAACTCTTCCAGCCTTTCTACCATCCTTTCCTCTAGCACACAAGCTCACTCAAGTGAGAAGTCAGCCCACTGCGCTAAAAACCCAAACCCCTCAATGCACCACTTTTTTAGTCACTCATTAACCTCCCTAAGCTCCTTCTACCTCCCTGGGCTAGCCCGCGGCACTGGTAGTATCTCAGAAAATACTACCTTGGAGGTCCTTTAGCTATCTAAAGTCATCCTTTAGGACACACCAATATGTACTAAGACCACTGGTTCATTTCCAGCCCCTCTCAATAATGTATTTACCGGATCCACCTGTTCCAACAGTTCACACATGTGAGTGGACTGACTCATAATTACAAAAAGAAAATTATAAAAAAGAAAAAAAAACATATATATATATATATATATATATATATATATATATATATATATATATATATATATATATATGTATATATATATATATTTATATATATATTTATATATATGTATATATATATATAATCATACATTGGGGTTTTATAGGGACACTTAATGCCTTAAACCACTGCATTAATTGTTAACAACATAACAATGGAAAACCAGAGGTTATTGAAAAAAATATTCAAGAGGTGAATATCACAAAGACAAAGCTGAAACATTGAAGACCAATTAAACCAATTAAGATCTATTAATTCAGCACATCCATCTTTGACAGCATTGTGGTTAAAATGTTCCTGAGGAGATCTGTCAACACAATAAATATAAAACCCTGGAAGGGGTATAATTATAAAGAATGTACGCCCAAGGTTATATAGCAGATCAGAGCTGAGCATGAAAAAACAACCGATTATGAAAAAATAAGGATGGAGATTTTGATGACAGATAACAAGCACTTGGCCAATCTGCTATCATACGTTTATAACATTTATTTTTTACAATAATGTACTTTTTGTCCTTTTGAACACTGTTCACACCTCCTACTGACTAACTCTAATTAGGATGTGCTTCAATACCGGCCTTTTTGGCCCTAAATCAGGCACCCTGACTTGTCCATCAAATGACCCTTCAGAGCCTAATCCCTTCAAAGGAAAGCTAATCAGTGGGGCAGATCTAATGCTTTAACCGGGCCTTCAAAGAACTGGCTTTATTGGGAAAAAATCTCCCATTAACATCATAGACAGTAGGCCCTCTCATGATCAGTTGGTTCAGATAGCCCGTGCTTGTAGACCCTGTGCTGGTTGGCATATGCTACCCGGGCAAGGACCAATCAGGAAACTGTTGCCCAGAAAGCCACCTTAATTTACTCATTCAGAGGGAATTTTAAACAGGGTCTATACTGTTCTCCATTGGTTGAAGTACGGTCAATGGAGAGATTATGTACCAGCCTCTGCTTTGTTTAGGGCATTGGGTTTGTGCAATTCCCTGCTGATGGGCTAAGAGAGCCAGGCCCTCAGCCAATTATAGTAAAGCCAACATAGACCACATCCCCATAGGGCCGCCTTCTAGGGCGAGCAGTTCAAACCCATGTTGCCTGCTACCCTCTGTTTGGCTCCTCGTGGACCAATCACCAAGCTTACTACTTAGGCCCTGTTCTCATTTACTGTTCCCCATCAAGATTGCAAGCTGAAGTTGTGTAATCCCAGGTTTTAGTTAATATTTCCCAGTTCCATTGCTTTTAGCCCTATAAACGTTCCAACTTTTCCCAATACAGTGACACTCCACTGGAAAATATTCAAGGTATTCTGACTTTTTTTTTTTAAATCCTTGATTCCTGATCTGCATCCTGATGAAAAGCCCATCAACTCCATGGTCCATGGAGGATTCCTCTATCCAAGGTAGGAGAATTATGGAGCTCAGCTGTACTCTCTCCCCTGTGTTGTGACAGTGTATCGTGGCAAACACCCACTGATTTATTGAATTCAATGGAGAAATCAGCTAATCCCTCTGCTGGCTGTATCTGATACAGCCTAATTAATTTTTCAGTTGTGAATGCAATTCACACAGGGCTTCCAGCATACCTCAAGTAAGCAGAAGAGTATGCTGAAAATGTGTTACTCTGGCTGTTTAGGTAAATAACATTAGCAGATGAGATGGGGGTATTGTAGCAACTCTATATTTATAGTTATTAAAAGTACGTTTTTTTTTAATGAATAGCATTCATTTTTATGTGTAGAAAATATGTCATATTTAAACCTACTTTGTTTAAATACATGATAGAAAATATACAACGGAAATACAGGCACACTATATAGCCTACAAAATAATAAACATATGGGAGTAGTACTTATCCACCATTTATGATAGAAAATATGTGACTTATGTATGCCCCAAATTAGATAAGGCCCAGCTTGGGATCTATACAGTGACCTTAGAACATGTCTTTTTCTGCTGATATTTCCTCTTCCTATACAGGCACATATCCAGCTGCCTTTTCGTGCTGCATAGCTTCCCTTTTTTATTTAAGTGAATTTCTGCTCTGCAGAAAAAAATCAATGTTATGGAAATGTATAATGAGAATTAGAAATTGTATCAAAAGTAAATGAGAAGGGAATTGAAGCTTTTTTTGGTTTGAACAAGTTTTAATTGTGCAATTTTCTATTTTCTTGAAATACCATATATATATAGCTGAATGAGAGAATAGATTTAGCATCAATCTTTCAAATATGGAATTCTATTTAAATAACTCTGAGTTACTTGCCAAAAATCTTAAATTAACACATGGGAGGTGTCTATTGATAGACAAAAATATTATATTGACAGAACTGAAATGTATATTGTCTCTAATCTAAAGCTGGAAGAATGGTATTTTTATTACTAGAACCAGTTAAAGATATTGCATAAATAGCTGAATTTGGGCATTGAATTGTTTTGATTGTATTCACATTTTTAACATTTGAAATTGTATTCAATGAGAGCTACAATTCATGTATAATGTGTTCCTTCTGCTGATTTAAGTTTGTTTTATTAATCTGGGAGGAACAGGACAGTTCTGTTGAATGACTGCAATTGTAAATAGCCATATGAATCTAATTTTATGTACTTTATTTTATTAGGAAATACTTAAAGGCTCTGTTGTTTTCTTCCTAAAACCGTCCTTAATAATTTCTCATTTGTTTATCTGCATCTGCAACTTATGAAGACCATGTACTTCTAAGTACAGGTTGTGCAGTGTCTCATAGGCACTAGTGGCAACATTCTGCAACATGCTGGTTGACAGAGGCCACCAATTGGCTAACTTGAAACACTGCACTTCACAGTCTGTGAATTAGTGGGCTGCATGAGCTACAAAGGGCAGACCAAAACAGCTACAAATTGTATGATGAAAAGAAACAGATTTTATAAGCACTTCTTAATAAATAAATTACAATAAAAGCAAGTAGATACACAGGTGAATGAAACCAAGAAACCTTCTATGTTCTTTGAACAAACGTAACATTTTTCCAAACAACAGCGGTCCTCTAAGGCTTTGTTAGCCAGGCATTCACTAAATCCCCTTATGCCCATTATAGAAAATGTGATTCTCTGACTATACCTCATTCTTAAAGGAACATTGTAGCATAACAGCATGAGCATGATGTTTTAATTATGCATTGCTCATTAATAAAAAATCAATATTCAATTATTAAAAAAACAGTTCAGACTCAGCTCCTCTTGATATCACCCACTTTTAGGTCAATGGGAGGAAGTGGTTTTCTCTGCCAATAAGAGGCTATATGATCTGATTGGTCTCCATCTTATTCCATGTTGGCTCCAATCTCCCTTCTTACTGGTGAGGTGCAATATCAACACTGTCACCACTGGTTAAGAGATTCCTTTTGGTTTTCTTCACCTGATTTTGACATGAGATGACTACATTGCCATAGTTTACTCCAATACAATTGGTTACATAGTTACATAGTTACATAGTAATTAAGGTTGAAAAAAGACTTTCAGTCCATCAAGTTCAACCTTTTAAGATCTCCTCCGATCTGCAATATGCGGATTAAATATGAATGAATTAGTTGTTAATTATTAATCAATTATTTAATTCCATTTTTTATTTGAAATAAATACAGTCCCCTTTTTTAAGTTATCTATCGAATCTGCTGTCACCACCTCCTCTGGTAGAGAATTCCACAGATTAACCACCCTTACTGTGAAAAACCCTTGGCAAAACCCAAAAAGACTACGTCCACTGAGTTGCCTTGATCCAGGTTTCTACTAACCTCCTCATAGAAACTAATTAGATTTGTTTGACATGACCTATCCCTCATAAATCAATGTTGACTCCTACTTATAATCCTGTTCAAATAGACATACTCTTGTATATTATCCCTTATTAACCCTTCTAAAAGCTTTCCCACTACAGAAGTGAGTCTTACTGGTCTATAATTCCCAGGATTTGCTCTTGTTCCCTTTTTAAATATAGGTATCACATCAGCTTTTCTCCAGTCATCTGGTAGAGACCCTGTGTTGAGTGAATCTTGAAAAATTGAATATAATGGTTTGGCTATTACCGAACCCAGTTCTATCAGTACCCTTGGATGTATTCCATCAGGACCCGGGGCTTTATTAACATTTATTTTTTCCAACCTCTTTTGGATTTCTTCCTGCATTAACCAATTATTTTGGCAAAGGTAGTGTAGCCACATTATGTTGCTGTGTCCCAACCACTGGTACCTCCCTTGTGTAAACCAAAGAAAATAACCTATTTAGCTCATCTGCCTATTCCTGGTCACTAATTATCAGACAGCCTGTGTCACATTGTAATGTTCCTATAGCTTCCTTCCTCGCCTTCTTCCCATTAATATACTTAAAAAGTATTTTAGGGTTAGTCTTACTCTCTTTTGCAATAATTTTTTCATTTTCTATTTTAGCCAGTCGAATAGTGACTGGTTCATGTGAAGTGCTTAGGGACACATGCTTATATATTCTCTTCACTGCAATAATACAGTTTAATTGTTATTCCTCTATATGCAATCAAAAGAAAAATGCAACAATACCATTGTATTGACATCTGCAACATGCTTGTGATTTTTGGTCATTTCATAATCTACAGCAGTGAGGTAGGGCAGCTGGAGGAATATCTGTTGTATAAAATGTCCTATAGAATAGTGAAATATACTTACATTTTTTTTTTTTTAAAGTCATAAGCATTTTTTTAACTTACATTTTAGTGCTCTGTTAATCATGTTCAGCTTGTTTAGTGTGAGGGGGCGAGAGTTTTTTGCAGATATATTAGTGACCAGCATTTAAAATAATAATTAAATATGAATGTGTATGTATCCAAACTGTTACAGTTATTAAAATGAAACACTTGGAATAATTTATAGTCTGTAAAAAAACTTGCTCTGGTATTGTGAGGGCTGCAGAATACAGCTGGTGGGTCATATCCGGCACACAATCCTCCAGTTGAACAGTCCTGATGGAGAGCAACATTAATGAATTCTATTTCTTTTTAAGCTGCAGTGACTTTTGGATTTAGAAGCAGAGGTGGAGCTACCAGTGATGCAGGTGGTGCAGTGCACAAGGACCCTCCTCTGGAGGGGGTGGCAGTGCTTTATAATTTAATTTGCATTTCTAAAGAGTATTACTGAAGGTCCAAGAGGTGGCTGTGTGGACCAGTTACGCACAGTCAGGATTTGTATCAGAGAAGAAGATATGAAAGAAAAAGCTGCAAAATGACAGCAAAGTACAGGAGAGGAGGGTTATGTCAGGGGGAGCAAAGGAGTTAGGGATGGGTGCTATGTGGGGGTGGATGTTGAGAACATCGGCGCTCTCGGTAACCGTACAATTATGAGATTGCACTTGGGCACTAATTAGTTTGCATCATCCAACAGTATTATGCTATGATTGCTGTTTTTTCTATGCACCTTTTAGCTATTCCTGTTTTTTGGGATTTAAAAGAGTCTCTCAGGAAACAGCATTTACTACATTCAGAAAAGTGATTGTTTACTGATAGTTTTCAACCATCAGTCTCATAGTGTTCGTTCTTTTGTTAGTGGAGCACGGATTTCTTTTTGTATATTCTTTTGTTTTTTCAGACATATCATTACTCTTTATTCTAGTAAAAATACTAAAACACACAAAAGCAGAATTGTATATCTAAAGAATGACTAAGAATAATTTTTCGGTGCAATGTAAAGTAAGTCTTTCATATTCTGACAGAAGGAGGATAACTTTAAGAAAGGGGAGGTAGTATGTTGTGAAGCCAAATAAATGACTTGTATTACAATAACATCATATTATAAAGTGGGCTTTCAATTTTGAGATATTAAGTGAAGATTTATACTGCTGAAGTGCTTTTTTTTACCCTATACATTTATACATACTATTAAAATAACTGTATTGGGGAATATCCCTATATCATCCTCAATGAAGGTGTTTTAGGTTAGACAACATTGAGTTCCACCTAATAGAAGATTACTAATTACTAAGGTTTACAAGTGGATCATAAATTGCATAGTGCACTAATTGTGTGCAGGTGAGAGGGGTGTGGCTTGACTGTTTAACTAGTATAAAAGGTTTGTGAGCTGTTTGGGGCTGTTTGCAAGTGGATTTTCCTTACAAGTAAAGGCTGATAAATTGCAGAGTGCACTAATTGTGTCCAGGTGAGAAGGCAGAAGTTAATAGAGGAGAAGGGGCGAACTTGTGAGTTTGCAAACATTTTCAGTATCAAGTGCAATTCTAGTAAAAGTGTAGGAGTTTAAATAAAAGGAGGGACTTCAAAGAAAAGGGAGGGCAGATTTATAGTGCAAAGGAGGAACACTTTATACAAATATATTATTTTATATTCTTTATTTTTCCCACTGAAATTCTGTAGACAATAATAATAATTATGAGTCAGTTTAGTGGCAACCTCACTCAGGGCCTCATTCTATTATCGGCCGTAAATCGGCCGTAAGGCTGCGATTCTTTGCGGGGGTTCTGTTAACTCGCAATTCAATTATACGGCCCCGCAAGGATCTCCTCTTACGGCCGGCCGCATATCTTGGAACCGGCCGTAAGCCCAGAAATCTTTAAACGCAAAAATAAATTTAAGCCTGCACTGTACAGCCCTGTAAATGCTAGGGATCATATTGGGGTACATGAGGATTAAAAGTAACCCACTCTCAAGCTTGCACATCAGCCCAAACCCGAGTTTAAATTAACTGTTTATTTTCCGGCTGCGGCGTGGGCGTGTCTGAGGTGCTCCAAGCCCTATGGACTTTTTACATGTATATTTGACATATATTAAAAAATATATATTTTACGGATTTGAGTATAGGGGAAATTTGTGCTATTTTTTCTAACACCTAAAATCACTTTATAGTCTTCTCAAAGTGCAGGATGGCTTTATTTGAGCTATTTTATGTGCTTAATTGGTGCTAGCGGGATCTTTTTCCTGCACGTAAGCTGCGGCTCGCTTTTAGCCTTGCAGACAGGGTTCCCGGAGCAATAGAATAGCAACCGGGCTTTTCTTGCGGCCGAAACTCTTGCGGCCGTTTTAGATCAAAGGCTTTCCTCTGGCGTGTGCGGCCGCAAGAGATAGCAAGGCGCCAGCCGCAAGCCTGCCGGAGTCCCCAGCCGGAGGGGAATAGAATAGCAGAATTGCTTGCGGCCGGTCCTTGCGGCCCCGCAGCGCCTACGGACGCTAATAGAATGAGGCCCTAAGTGTACATCCTGTCATATGTATGCAATACTGGAACAGATGATCCAGGGTCCATACCTCTGTCAGAGGTGTGAGCATGTTGCCTCTCTGGACGCTCAAATTGGAGATCTGGAGCAGAGAATTGCAGCACTTAGTTATATTGCTCCACTGGAAAGGGGGTTGGTGCTCACTGAGCACAGTTTAGCTGGGCCTAGCAGTGAGGATGTCCATGGAGGTAGCTTGGTTACAGTTACAAGGAGAAGCAGGGAGAACAGGAGGAGGCAGGCCAGTTCTGAGTTGGCAAACACCAACAGATTTGCCAGATTGAGGGAAACTGTTGGGGATGTCCATTCAGGAATGGCAATGCCAGATAGAGCTGTTCCCTCTAACAGCCGGGAGAACAGCTCTACTGGAGGAGAGGGAGGGCAGAATAGGCAGAGCAACAGACTTGGTTTTGGTTGTAGGGGACTTTATTATTAGGAAGGTAGACAGGGTGATTTGTCACCCAGATCCCAGCAATCAAACTGTTTGCTGTCTCTGGGTGCTCTGGTTCGTCATGTTGTGGATCGGGTAGACAAATTATTGGGAGGGGCTGAAAATGAACCAGCGGTCTTGGTACATATTGGTACCAATGACAAAGTTAGTGGAAGATGGAGTGTCCTAAAGAATGATTTTAGAGAACTAGGTAATAAGCTGAAGGCAAGGACCTCCAAGGTAGTATTTTCTGAGATACTACCAGTGCCACGTGCTAGTCCAGGGAGGCAGAAGGAGCTTAGGGAGGTTAATGCGTGGCTAAAGATGTGGTGCACTAAGGGGGGGTTTGGGTTTTTAGAGCACTGGGCTGACTTTTCACTTCGGTACAATCTCTACAGTAGGGATGGATTGCACCTTAATGATGAGGGAGCTTTTGTACTAGGGGATAGGTTGGTAGAAAGGCTGGAGGAGTTTTTAAACTATTAGGTGGGGGGGAGGGGCTAGATATAAGTAATGGGGTAGAAAATGTAGAGGGTATAAGGGATGAATTAACAACTCATAGGGGAGGAGATGGGTGAGGGGTAGTATAGTCAATAGGGAGGTAGTACTAAGTAACTCAAGTACAGTGGCAGGAACGTCAGCTACAGACTCATAACATAAGGTGTATGCTTGCGAATGCCAGAAGATTGCCAGGAAAATGGGAGAGTTAGAATTATTAGCAATTAATGAAAAATGTGATTTAATAGGCATTACCGAAATGTGGTGGGATGAATCTCATGACTGGTCTGTTAATCTGGATGGTTATAACCTATTTAGGAAAGATAGAGGCAATGGTAAATGAAGAGGAGGGATTTGTCTGTATGTTAAGCCCGAATTTAAGCCTATAGTCAGAGAAGATATTTATGCTGGCACTAACGGCATCATTGAATCCTTGTGGGTTGAGCTAAATAGTGGAGGAGCTAATTCTAAATGCATATTGGTGGGAGTATGCTATAAACCCCCAAATATAGCTGAAAGTGAGGAAATACAATTATTGTTACAGATTGAAAATGCAGCTAAGCATGGGCAAGTTCTAATAATGGGAGATTTTAATTACCCTGAAATAAACTGGATAAATGAGACCAGCAGTTCATCTAAGGGGAGCAGGTTCTTGAGTACACTCAGGGATCATTATCTGGCCCAGGTTGTACAAGAGCCTACTAGAAATGAAGCTATCTTAGATTTACTCATCACAAATAATATTGATATGGTATCAAATGTTGGAATAGGGCAACCTTTGGGAAACAGTGATCCCAACACAGTCTCGTTTGAGATCGAATTAAAAAAACAACATTTTAAGGGGCCAACGAAAACTCTTAATTTTAAAAGGGTAGATTTTAACGGTCTAAGGGCAGCAATACAAAGTATAGACTGGGACAGAGAACTGGCAGGTAAAAATACTGAACATAAATGGACAACATTTAAATCCTTAATAAATATACATACACATCGGCATATACCGTATGGGAATAAAAGTAAAAAGAGTAAATCCCATCCAATGTGGCTTAACAATGATTTAAAGATCAAGATATGGAGTAAAAAACAGGCATTTAAATTATACAAACAAGAGGGGACAGAGACTGCTTTACAGGAACACAAGGAAATCAACAAGGCTTGCAAAAGGGCGATTAGACTGGCTAAAATAGAAAATGAAAAGGTAATTGCAAAAGAGAGTAACACACTAACCCTAAAATATTTTTAAGTATATTAATGGGAAGAAGGCGAGGAAGGATGCTATAGGAACATTACAATGTGACACAGGCCGTCTGATAACTAGTGACCAGTAAAAGGCAGATGAGCTAAATAGGTTCTTTTCTTCGGTATACACAAGGGTGGTACCAATGTTTGGGACACAGCAACATAATGGGGCTACACTACCTTTGCCAAATAATTGGTTAACACAGGAAGTAATCCAAAAGAGGTTGGAAAAAATAAATGTTAATAAAGCCCCGGGTCCTGATGGAATACATCCAAGGGTACTAAGGGAACTGGGTTTTGTTATAGCCAAACCATTATATTTAATTTTTCAAGATTCACTCAACACAGGGTCTCTACCAGATGATTGGAGAAAAGCTGATGTGATACCTATATTTAAATAGGGAGCAAGAGCAAATCCCGGGAATTATAGACCAGTGAGCCTCACTTCTGTAGTGGGGAAGCTTTTAAAAGGGTTAATAAGGGATAATATAAAAGAATATGTCTATTTGAACAGGATTATAAGTAGGAGTCAACATTGATTTATGAGGGATAGGTCATGTCAAACAAATCTAATTAGTTTCTATGAGGAGGTTAGTAGGAACCTGGATCAAGGCAACTCAGTGGATGTAGTCTTTTTGGATTTTGCAAAGGCTTTTGATACAGTGCCACATGGGAGACTATTGTGCAAACTAAAAGATACAGGAGTTGCAGTAAATATCTGCTCATGGATTGAGAGCTGGCTAAAAGACAGGAAGCAAAGTGTTGTTGTAAATGGAACATACTCCGATTGGACTAATGTGGTAAGTGGGGTTACTCAGGGATCAGTATTAGGTCCTCTCCTTTTTAACATATTTATTAATGACTTAGAGATAGGATTGGAGTGGGGTGTCTCCATTTTCGCTGATGACACAAAGTTGTGCAAGGTAATTAAATCAGATGATGATGTGCTTTCCCTCCAAAGGGATTTACATAAAATTGAGGAATGGGCATCTAAATGGCAGATGAGATTTAATACGAATAAATGTAAGGTTATGCATCTGGGAAGGAAAAATAGCCATGCAATTTATAATCTTAATGGAGCAAATCTAGGTGTATCAGATATTGAAAGGGATTTGGGAGTGCTTGTGGACAACCACCTAGGTAACAGTGCTCAAAGCCAAGCAACAGCTGCAAAGGCAAATAAAATATTAGCATGTATTAAGAAGGGTATTGAAGCCAGGGAAGCAAATATAATTCTGCCACTATACAAATCTCTAGTACGCCCTCATTTGGAATATGGAGTACAATTTTGCACCACTTCATAAAAAGGACATTTTAGAGCTGGAAAAAGTACAGAGAAGGGCAACAAAACTAATAAGGGGAATGGAGGGGCTAAGTTATGAAGAAAGACTAACCAAATTAACCTTATTTTCTCTAGAAAAAAGGCGTCTAAGAGGAGATATGATTACCTTATATAAATACATCCAGGGTCAGTATAAAGATTTGTCAGGGGAGCTTTTTGTGCCAAGAGGTTTTCAACTGACAAGAGGACACCCCTTGAGGTTAGAAGTAAAAAGATTCCACCTTAAAGAAAGAAAAGGGTTCTTCACAGTAAGGGTGGTTAATCTGTGGAATTCTCTACCAGAGGAGGTGGTGACAGCGGATTCGATAGATAACTTTAAAAGGAGACTGGATTTATTTCTATTTAAAAAGGGAATTCAGGGTTATCATGAATAATTAGAGAGACAGTATTGATCCAAATGTTTTACATTTCCCTTTGAGACAATTGGCTAAGTCTCGCTTGTGTTTTTTTTTTTCTTCCTATTTTCCTTTCTCTGGACTAATTAATAATAATAAAAAATAAAAAAAAACATTAAATAATTTATTAATACTTAATTAACAACTAATGAATTAATAGTTAATCCTCATATTGCAGATCAGAGGAGATCTTAAAAGGTTGAACTTGATGGACTGAAAGTCTTTTTTCAACCCTAAATACTATGGCCCTCATTCAATTGCAATTTGGCCAATTGAATAGGGCTCTATATAAGCACATAGCATCTTTTTTTTACAAAAGTTTTTAGTTAGTAAACTTCTATCCAAAAGCAAGGTCTTCACTAACTAAAAACTTCTGTAAAAAATATATGCTTTGTTCTTATATAGAGCCCTATTCAATTGGCAAAGTTGCAATTGAATGAGGCCCTTAGACTGCAGGTATGTGAGGTTTTGGCACAAGAAGAAGGGGACGGCAGATGAAGAGACGGCAGGATGAGCTCATTGAACAATAAACATGAGTTTGAGGCAGCTCAGAGGGGCAGTGGCTTACATACAAGTCTGTGCGCTGTGGTCCACAGGGTCATAGAGAGTTGGACATGACTGAACGACTAAACAAGCAACAACGTTTGTGCCCCTCTTTCTCTGTGCCTTTCTTTTCTTATACAGACAGGGTCTGCTAGAGGCAGGGAACGGCATTTGCAAAAATACTGATCACAAAAATTAGCCTATGCATAGAAAAAAGTAAAAACTTAAAAAAATACCTTAAAATGTAATTATTAAGTACTATATTGTTTTATTTCCAATTTCCGTTAAAGGTATATCTATCTAAGTTTTCATGTTTTTACCTTTTTCTAATCTATTATATGCTGCTTATATCAGACACACACGTTTCCCACACCCCAGAGCTGCTTATATAGGCACAGTGAACCTACCATTAGAAACAATGCAATTGGTTTAACCCTTTACTAACCTTCAAGCCAGCAGCAGCTCATTGCAGAGATCTACAGATCAGTGTCTGACTCATCCTACTTTCTTCTTCAAGGGGACTACACATCCAATGATTACTTCCTGTACAAACTGCCATCATTGATTGTTACGTTGTATTAAAATGTATAGCTGCCTGTGATTGGTCAAAAATTATTTTGCATTTTATGTTAATTGTAGCAGGAGATTAGGCAAACATCTGAGTGAGTTGGTAAATGTTTATTTTGATATTTTGTCATGCAAAAAAATACATGTTTTCATACACTACTGATTCTCCTCTATCAAATGCATTCATAATCCAGGAAACTTAGATATGCCTTTAAGGCCTGGTTAACCTAAATAACATTTTATACTTGTTTGTGAAGTATGTAACAAACTGACAACATAGCAGCTGAGTAAGCTATGAGCATTGCAATATTTTAAGGAAACTTCAACAGAATTATTATAATGTGTGCTTGACATTTTCAATAGAAATGTGAATTAAAAAGAAAGAGGGGTCATTCCCAGACAAGTACATTTGATATTTTTTGATCATGAACAGAATGTTTGAATTTATGGTTAAAAAAACATTACAGTATTTTGCATTTTAAATGGAATCCTTGACAATAACCTCTCTATATAGGCCTGTTTAGCAACATAAAACATGCAAAAAGTATATTATGAATGTACGAAATCAAATGTGATTTAACAAACTGGGGTCAGATCTGTGTGTGACTATGCATGCTAAGTGTTATAGATAGAGGTAGCTGCCCCTAGGTTGTCATTTCAATTGAATTTCAATTTTGAAAGAACACAATGATAAAAGTGTTTATTGCTCCAAAAAGTGAGGGCTCTATTTAAGCACAGAGCATATTTTTTTACAGAAGTTTTTAGTTAGTGAACTTTTATTCAAAAGCAAGGTCTTCACTAACTAAAAACTTCTGTAAATAAAATATGCTATGTGCTTAAATAGAGCCCTTTTAAATTTACTGAATCGCAATTTAATAAGGCTGATATTCTGGAAAGCACCTATCTTTCTCATGGACATTAGGAGAAAATGGAATGTGATCAGGGCTGGATAATACCCTTAATCGTGTGACTTAAAAAAAAAAAAATATTTTGGTGGGACAAGGCGACAATAGGGTGATATGACCATATGTTGATCTGTGCTGAGCAACTTTTATCTCTTGAGCTTTGGGTTGTAGACACTCCCAGATTCCTTCTTTGTTTTCCGATCATAGTCACCCAAACTCCTTTAGACTTCATAACAATCCACATGGCCAGGGCAGAATGGGTCAGAGTGCAGAAGGCCTGCAGAAAATAACTGCAGCTGGTCAGCATAAGAAAAACATACTTTATATTTAGTGTCAACTAGTCCTTTAAGGCCGGCAGAAATTGTAGTGAGAGAATCCAATTAAAGTGTCTGGGGGAAATCATTTTGCTCTCATTTATTTATATATTTTTGTATGAGATACATAATCTTCTGCTAAATGTCACAGGCTTGTCTCATATCTTAGTGACTATTTTCAATATTGCTATATAAAATGTCTGTAGAGATGGAACAAATTGACAGTGAATTGAGTTACCTACTCTACATCACATGCAAAAGCGGTTTTCATATTTTAGTAAGGATATATTGCAATCATTTAGTTATTTTGTTATTATTTTTTGTTTAAATGGACACCCTGCTTTGAAAAGGTTGCAGAGATCCAAACTATGGTAAGATACCAATAAAATATAAATATTTGCAATTAGACTTTAAAAATGTAATAATCTGAAAACCATTTTGAATTTACTAAAGTATGGCTGTCCTTCAGATCAAGAGATCATCCCACAAGAGTGGCCTTGTTTTCATTATCTTATTACATTATTGATTGATTAATTGCTTACTTTTGCAGGCAACTCCTGTCATGATAAATTGTTTAAGGACTCATATTGTCAGTAATTTATGAATTGTTACATTGGGATTATGTGTTATTGTATGGTTATATATTGCCTGTAAATGGTTAATATGTAGTTATAATATAAGAGGGAAAATGTTATATAGAACATATGTGGAATTGGTAGAAATGCTCTGCATAGAAGTTAGCTGCAGATCATTGCACACTCACACATACAGACCTTGGGTCAGGACAGATGCATGTGCTTCAAGTATTCCTAAGCAAACACTTGAGTTTAACATAAAGGTTTCTTCACTAGATATCTGGTGAATTTGATCTCAAGAGCTTTGATAGCCCAATGTTGCAAGCCAGATGGTCTGACATCACACATACACAAATGTACACAAGGGTGTGGTATTGGAGAGTATAAATATGTTGTTTTGATCATTCAATAAAGGTTGAGAGATAGTTTTCACATAAACAAGGTGTGAGACTATTTCTGTGTGTTGTATCCTGACTTGGGGAGTATCTTGCTATGGGCAACTTGTAACCTGTATGCAGTATTCTCTGCCTGTACCTCTTCAGAAGCCATCTTTTGTGCCACAGAGAACAGGAACTACATGATTCTGCTGGGTAGGTTTGAACTAGGTTTATATCAACCCCCCTTGAAGAAGCAGATCATGTTTTCTCACTGTTTTCTCACTCACGGATACTGGAGAAGCAGCTGATTATGGAAGCTATTAATCAGGGAGCCGTTAATCAGTAATGAGGATAATTAGGTATTGATGCACTACACTGAGCTATCAGGCTTCATAGGGAATTAGATTTTGTGAGAGAATGTCTTGAGATGATGGATAGACAAAATTTAGTAAATTCAGAACTGTTTTTCCATTACTTCAGAACTTCCAGTTGCAAATATTCATATATTATTGATATTTTTAACTTAAAATGACTGCTTTGCTTTTGTAACTGATCACCATAGCAGCTAAGTATGCCACGATCATAAAAACATTGCTACAAAAAATCTTAATATAGAGGACTTTGCTTGTGTCATAGGGTATTACATCTTGGACTGCTAGTTTTCCTGTAGCTTATGGTGGAGTGATTTCCTACAATTCCTCCCACCCCTCTTAGGTTTCTAATGATATTAGGTGCAAAAGATAATGTCTGCTACTACTAAAGAATATTTAATATACTTGTTAAACATTTTAGGATATAATTATTTATTTTTTTATTTTAAAGTAGCACTGCAGTTCAAGAAAAAAGATACCCTTTTGTCATGTACCAAACTAACAATATTAGCAGCTGTGTAAGCCATGGGTATACAAATTTGTAACATAACTTAAGTATAAGTATATCACAACAAGGTTGTGTCTGTCGTTCAGTTGGATCTGATTCTCTGTGACCTCATGGACTATAACACACCATGCTGATCCACTTGGTATTCATGGCAGAAATACTGGAGTGGTTTGCCAGTTCCTTCTCAAGTGGTCAACAGCATAAGTACTGACCAGGCCCAGCCCTAATTGGCTTCAGGGTGGTGAGACCTCATGGTTCCCTGACTGGAATGAACCCAGGTCACAGTGGTGAAAACACCAGATCCTAACCGTTGGACCACCAGTAAACCCCTAACACAACAAGTTTATTAGTATACTAATAGAATTTTTCTTACAAGATATATTCTCTTTTTTATTAATAAAATTCCAAAACACAGGCAGGAACAGGAAAAAATCTTCCCCACCCCACACAAAAAATCCAACCAAGTCAATGGAAATAGAAGGGAAAAAGACTTCATTGAAGCTTTGAGCCAAACCATATAGGTTCACTAGAGATGGTCATGTCATAGCAAAGAGGTCAGTCAATCTGCAGTCCACTAGAGAAGGAACTGGCAACCCACTCCAGTATCTTTGCAAAGAAAACCATATGTATAAGCACATAACAATTGTGCTGTGATAATTGGTGTCACAGAGAGTCAGTCAGGACTGAACGACTACAAATTCATTAAGATGTTGTAAACATACTCTAAAGGTGACCATAAGGTACCCAGGTTCCGTTCTACCTCCATCTATCAGTTCTCATTTATAATCAGGATTGTCTGCCATACCATCACATGTGGTTTTAAATGATTCCTATTGGTAGGTGAACAACTGGCAACAAACAATTCAAACTGTGACATGTTAATATAACTTTTCAGAGAAACTAAAATCCAATATTTTCCAACATATCACTGTATAGGAGCACTGAGATTGCATTTTTTATATATTTGAATAACAAAACATTATAATGGGCAAGTGTTTTTTGAGACAAAATTAACTTTTACATTTCTTTAATATTTCCTTGTATTTATTCTTTTTTCAGCTGTTCACGTCTGCTGCTCTCCCATTAAGATATGTCCTTTCAAAATAATTAGCTTTCCATTATTCCTAATGAAAGCATTGGCAATTTTAACTTCCACATTCACATTGAGGAGATAGAAGCTGACTCTGCATCCAAAGTCTCCTGCCCCCTCGGAAGTACATTGACAGAAACCAAAACAGTAAATTTCACAGCAACATAATTATATATGAAAGGTAAATGTGAGTCTCTATTATAAATTTTTACATTCAAATTTTTTTTTGCCTACTTTCAACTGTAAACTTCAATAGAGTTTAATATATCAGGCGCATATTTATTTTTTATGCTGCCGTAGGCCCTTTCAGTATGTGACCATGCCCTATTTACTCCTCCTTTCCTCTTGCTTTACCCCAAATCATAGTTTATATATATATTTTATTTTTTGGGTGCACCACTGCACAACAAAATTTAACATGAATGTAAAATGTATGACTATACATGTTTATACACACCACTAAAAGAGAAGGTATGGTTCCTGCACTTAAGTTTTTATAATCTAAGTATATGAGGATACAATTGTGATAATATTATACTGTGGTGCACCCAGATATGTATATATATATATATATATATATATATATATATATATATATATATATATATTCCCATTGTATTTAGTTCTAAATCAGAATTGCTAGTTCAGAGAGCACAGCTGCAAAAATGCTTAACACGTGATAAAATATATATAATCTGCTTTGAAGGCAATTGCACAGTTATGAGCCTTCTGCTGCGTGGTGCAGATTATATTGCATTGCTCAGTGTGGATTTTATTATTTCTTGTTCTGCACTGATCATAGCCTGGCGAGTGAGAGCAGATCAGCACCAGGGGCCTCACTGAGGTCCTTATGGAGCAGACTATACACTAGATACAGATTAGCACCATGAGCAGCGGCTTCTAGCACTGAGGTCCTTAGGGAGCAGAGTATACACTACATACACTATATATAGGTACAGAGCAGATCGCCACCAGGGTATCAGCTTCCAGCAATGAAGTCCCTATGAAGCAGAGTATAAACTGCATACACTATATACAGGTACAAAGCAAATCAGCACCAGGTGCAGCTGCTTTTAGAACTGAGGTCCTTATGGAGCAGAATATACACTACATATTCTCTATACAGATACAGAGCAGATAAGTACCAGGGGGCAGCGGCTTCCAGCACTGAAGTTTCTATGAAGCACAGTTTATACTACATACATTATATACAAGTAGAGCAAATCAGCACTGAGGTGCTTATGGAGCAGAGTATACACTACATACACCAAATACAGGAACAGAGCAGATCAGCACCAGGCACAGCGGCTTCAAACCCCAAAGTCCCTATGAAGCACAGTATACACTACATACACTATATACAGCAGTGGTAGTCAACCTGGTCCCTACTGTCCACTTGTGGATGATTTAAGCTTTCATGGTGGGCGGCTAGGTGACATTGCTGACAAGTGTCCTCACACATCTGAGATTCGCAGGCTGGCTGGAGAGCTGGTGAGAGAGCCCAGGGATAGCAGTCAGGACCGGATCACTATCTAGTAAGTACAGGGCGATACATAGCTAGGGTCATATATTTTATGGAACCAGAAATGAGACCCTCAAAAGTGGGCAGTAGTTTAAAAGTTTGACTACTTCTGATATACAGGTACAGAGCAGATCAGCACCAGGAACAGCAGCTTCCAGCACTTAGATCTCTATGAAGCAGAGTATACACTATATACCAGGGGTGAGTAATTCATTTCACAAAGGGGTCACATGAGAAACTAGGAATGTTGTAGAGGGCCGAACCATAGGCTGAACTTAATTCTGCTCAATATTAATTTTATAGCTTTATTTTATTTTCTCAGTGCCAGGAGCAGGATCTACAGAATGCTATCCATCCCAGTTAGTCACAACACTGCTGCTCACAAATTGCCCTCTTTTACAATTGGCAGTGTTTTGTCCAGGACACACATTTGTATTCCACTGTAGGCCACTGTAGCGGGCCGGACAGGGACAGCCAAAGGGCTGGATGTGGCCCACGGGCCGCACACTGCCCAGGTCTGCTATATACAGATACAGAGCAGATCCGCACCAGGAGCAGTACTAAGGTTCCTATGAAGCAGTGTATACACAACATGCACTATATACAGGTACAGGACAGATCAGCACCAGTGACAGCAGCTTCCAGCACGGAGGCCTTTATTAAGCAAATATACACTACATGCACTATATACAGGTACAGAGCAGATCAGCACCAGGGACAGCAGCTTCCAGCACTGAGGCCTTTATTAAGCAAATATACACTACATACACTATATACAGGTACAGAGCAGATCAGCACCAGGGACAGCGGCTTGTCTTTTCAAACTAAACCCAAGGTGGAATACATTACATATTCTACATGCACCTCTCCAATCAGTGGGTTTTAAAGGACCACTGCAGTTCAAGAAAAACTGCATGTTTGTGAGACATGTAATCGGCTAACACAATTATCAACCATGTAAGCTAGGAACATGACATTTTTTTAGAGAACATTATTAAAAAGATAACTGACAGTTTACAGCCTGAAGGTTACATAGTTACATAGTAATTTAGGTTGAAAAAAGACTTTAGTCCATCAACTTCAACCTTTTTAGATCTCTGATCTGCAATACGTCGTGTGCATTTCTTTTTTCTGTTTTTAAATGGAGTGGTGATGCAGAAAGGTAGAGGGGAATATTATTTGTTAGTTGGATCTCACAGAAAAAACAATTACTTCCCTGCATAGGTGCAAAAGCAGGAAGTGTGCAACAATAAATGTAAGCCGTATTCCTTCAGAAATATAAACACACCTCTCATGTAACTTTCATCACTGTATCATAAATGCCTACAATACTAGCTATGTGATTTTTCCCTACCTATTTTGGCTCTAAATCAGATTTAAAGTTTTTAAACATATGTATTTGTATTGCACAGTGGTCATTTAATCAGGTTACTACTAACATATAGCAGTATTAGTAAAGGCATCAGTGCCATCTTTTCTTTGGCTCAGAGTAAATACCTCTCAGTAACAGAGCTGATCAGCATCAACAGAATGTAAAACCTGCTTACATTTAATTGAAACGAATAGGAAGTGCACAGAGCATACATACATCTGTAGATTTTATTGGAAGGCAAATATGACTCATACATCTTTATTACTATACAATGGCTAACAGGGTTGAGCCCCCATATCAGTTAATCTTTGAATCATTTTGTTCCTGCTTTGAGAGCTTTATTTGAAGAAAGAAACCACACAATGGCATATTATCACATACACTACTTCAGATGCAACAAAGAAAAAATGTTTCAGTGTCCCTTTAAACGCAGAGAATTATGGTAATACTACCTAATGAATAATTGTACAAGAATATGGATTTCTCTTTGGACAATTAAACATGTTGGGGTTTTTGCTACTGTGGCTTCCAAATAACATTAATTGAAGTGATAGGGCATTCATTTAAATCGGATGAATTTAGTTTATTAAATAAAGCATAACAGAGCATATGCGTGCATGTTTAACAGTATTTTTAGCAGTATATATATATATATATATATATATATATATATATATATTAATATATATACAAAACTAATAAGGGGAATGGAGGGGCTAAGTTATGGAGAATGACTAAGCAAAATAAACTTATTTTTTTCTAGAAAAAAGGCGTCTAAGAGGGGATATGATTACCTTATATAAATATATCCAGGGTCAATACGGCTTTGTCAGGTGAACTTTTTGTGCCAAGAGGTTTTCAACTGACAAGAGGGCTTGGCAAAAAACATTGGTAAAGCGAGGGCCCCAGTTGCGGCCAGGCAATGAGCGCCAAAGGCGCTCATTGCTCTGGTGGAGATGAGCGCCGTAGGCGCTTATCACTACAACCCTGTACGACTTAGGCAGTGAGCGCCAAAGGCTTGGAGATGAGCACCATAGGCGCTCATCCCTACAACCCTGCATGACTTACGCATCATCCCTAGGATCCGCGGGACTACATATGAACAAAAAGCTCAATTATACAATTCACAGTGCGCGACCTGTAGCAGTTTGAAAAAATCGCCTGTAAAAATTAGGGCCCGTAACACTTTGGAAAGGAAAGCGGGACTTAGAAAAAAAAAATGACGACCTCCTCAGCTCAGCAACAGTCCAAATGTACATTGTATGCTGCAGGAAAATCAAAAGCGATTGTTAGCTCTTCAGGATATTGATTGCTGGATATATTAATTACAAATAGGTAAAGTATAATAATTTCTTGTTTAATTAATTAATTATTATTAAAAAATATATATAAAAAAAAAAAAAAAGAGGAGAGGCTAGCAATGAGTGCTGAAGGTGCTCAGACGACCAAAACTACACCAGGGGAAAGGCTCGCAATAAGCGCCGAAGGTACTCAGAGGACCAAAATCCTTACATTGTGTGTCAAACAGCAGTGCCTGGCTTATAATTTTATGACCATCATTTTTTGTCTGGCAATTCGCTAGTTGGTATATAATTTTATGCACAAATGCATAGATTTCATAACATATACAAAGTTTGTCTACATCTCTCATTTAATGTATTTCTTTGGGAGAATTTTTACCCAGCAGCACCTCATATGTAAATCTGGCCCTGGGTATCTGTAGACAGCAGAGGTTTAGTGTAGACTGCAGCAGTCCCCTTACAACAAAATCACCTATATATACGTATACACATTGATGAAGCAGAGCTCACATGCACCATGCCAGTCACCCCCTCCACTTCCCCCAACCACAATCTTCATTTCTTTCCCTTTCTGTGGCAGAGTAAATTATAAACCCGATAAACTGCTTCTGATGTTGCCCAGTGGATATGGTAGCAGCCAGACTAGCATAAATTAAAAGCTCTCTCTAATTGTCTAATTTAATTTAGCAGATGCGAGGCACGTGGGATGCCTCTAACTGTAGAGACTAAATACTTAACTCTTTAACTGATGCTGGTATATTTAGAGCACGGCCCTTCTGACTGAACATTCTCAGTGCAGGCTCAGTCAGTGCTGTGTTTTTGACTAATGTAAGGTGACCTCCTGGCTGCACATTATCAGGATAGGTTCAAACTGTTTGGTTTCTATCAAAAGTAGAGTTGATTCCTGACTGCTCAAGATTAGGGCAGGCTCAGACATTTCTAAGTCCCTATCTAGTATAGTGTGGCCTTCTCCCTGCACTTTATTAAAACATACTCGGACAGTACCAGGTTCTATCAAATGTACAGTAATCTCTTAAATGCACATTAATAGACATATACAGCACTGGGGTTCTAGTTAAAACAGGGTAATCTGACTGCATTTTAACAAGGTAGACTCTGAGCTTATCCTGCAAATATTCATGGAACAGTGTCAAACAGCATGGGTTCTACTTTTCAACATATCCATCCTTTTGATCATCTATCTGTCCATTGAAGACTCAGCTTGCTCAATGAAAAGTCTGAACTAAACCGAAGTCTGGTCTTCTCTGCCCTCTGTCCAAAAACTCTCATATTGATCCCTGTCACTTCCCCCAGTTTCTTGATGTGACAAACTATTCTTCAAAAGTAACATTTTTGTCTCAGTGCACTTATCCCACTTCTTTTAATCCCTATATCTGCAAAAGTGAACTTACTCTATGTACAGAGCTACATAATATACATATATTTTTTTTTCTCTCTATATGTAGTTCAAAAATATTCCTGTTTTTCTCTCAAGAGGAAGGGATGACTCACACAGACTATCTTTGATTTACATGAACACTGGGCCATGATGACGAATGAAGGCAATATGCCAACTGTTACTTTTTTCCTGGTACAGTCCCATGTTTTTAGGTTATTTTAATGTCTAGGTAGATTTTTCACTTTATTAATTGCCCACAATGCCTAATCTGAAAGTATTTTTTTCTACAAAAAAAAAAACGCACTCCTTCACCCTTCTCTCTCTGGTAACATAACCACAAAATGAGGTATGAATAGGTGATGTGGTGAGTAGTAGGATTTGGAAGAGGTCAAAATGCACGAGTGGCAACTGGGGATAAGTAGTAGATAACGTATCTTTCAAACAGTAATGTAAAATGTGGGTACTACAGATAACATTTTCCAGTCACCAGCAGTGGTTAAGAGTTTCAGCCCAACTCCCATGCTGAATATTCATTGACTTTGCAAGGCAAGCAAAACATTTAATAACTGATAATGAGTATATAAAGTGGCTAAGTGTTATGTAATGATGAAACCTCTTCAGATATACAGAGGCATACTATTATACCAATGATGATTTTTTATTTCTAGTGATTTATAGAAGGGAATATCCAATCAGTTCTCAAGCCAGATAGCAGGTCATCTTTTCATTTGTCCTATGCCTAAGTCAGGGCTGAAAAATGTATACCTAATCCTTATTACCACCACTGTTTACAGTTACAATGAGGACCCATAAAGGCTAAAAATAATACCCAAACCCCTTAAACAAACTTTAAATTACAACACATTGGTTCGTTAAGTGAAGGAATGCAATAGTACTGCACTATTTATTTAACTACAAAGTTAATTAAACTTTGTAGTTAAATAAACAGTGCAGTACTATTGCATTCCTTCACGTTTTTGTGTCTGTACTGTTACTTTAAGTTGAAACTGGAGCCAGCGTGCATAGAATGAGTTGCCCAATTCCCCTAGGGTCTATGAATCTAAGCTGTGGTGCTCATTGTCACTCTGTGCTACAATAAACTAAATTGATTTATTGCCTTTATCAAGTTGCTTGGAGATATTTGGCTGGTTATAAATTCAAAAAGGGTCTTGTTGAGCTCTAGCGCGCCCTACTGTATTGGTGACTTCTGTCCTCTAATCGAATGGCTTTCTCAAAGATTCAAACGGAGACAAATCAGTGCTGTTTCTACTTACATTTGTAGCTCCGCCCTACCTCAAAGTTTGAACAGTATCATGAAAGCAGCGGGTTTCGTCTCTTGATACTACATATCAGTAGCAAGCAAGTTGCACACTAAATTGAGGTATCTGTCCCCCCCCCCGAGTTACCAAAGAGCTTGAACACTGACCGATCCAGTGGCATGGTCAAATATTGTTAGGGAATTTAATCATGCGTGGGATAAGCATAAGGCTAACCTGAGGTCTAATAGGTTGTGTAGTTTTTATCTCCCACCAAGTCTATGTTTCTTGTCTTGATACCTTATGTGCAGGAGCGGATCTGTGCCGTGCATGTCTTGTCACCTGTCCTGACCATTTGTCTTGTCCTTTGAACTGTTTTGTGCAGTGATCTGTGCTGTGGACAATGTCAGCACTTATCTCACCACTGGACTGTTCAGTGGAGAGTGTACAATTCGTGGTGTAAACTTTCCCTGCCCTGTACTATAAATTTGCCCTATCCTGCCCCTGACATAACCGGGCATGTTCTGTGCTGTTTCCATACCCCAGAAAATGTTTACAGCTAATTGTCTCTGTCCTTCTCAACTCATTACAGACAATCCTGTTAGAGATGATTGTGAGCAAGGGTGGGGGGATGTGAGCACAGTGCACGTGAAAAGCTCAGACAAACACAACATAGCAGCATTAAAGGCACTTTTCACATATCAAGCACCTTCCCCAAGACTGACATGCCTATGGTTGACATTAAGTGGGCACAGATACCTTCAGCGCCCATTTCAAAGAGATTACTACTATGATTCATCAGACCCTGCAACTACTCACACACAGCTGATACTTAGTGAATTCTTCCACTGCTTCCGATCATTGAATCCACAGTAACACTGATCTGTATTTCAGTCTTACCCTTAAAGGGCCCTTTACCTCACAATAAGTGTTCTTCGTGGTGTGAAAGAGTACAAGATATTATGTTAAAATGATCTATTGTTTGTTTTTTTAATTACACCTAAAAACAGCCTTAGGTCTGTTTACAAACACACTCCTGACTGTTCCATGATTAACAACATCTACTGACACAAATCGGTGAAGGCTCCGTGCACACAAAGATTTATAGTTTCCCCCTGAACTTTAGGAATGTAGCGGGAGATGTTAACCCCCCAACTGTCATTTTTAGGTGATTCCAGCAGTCCTTTCCCTGCACAGATGAATTTGTGAAGGGTTAACTCTATTTCTGCTTATGCTCTCTGCACTCTTTCAGAGTCTCGTCTAAACAAGCATTTTATTTATTAATTTCTCTGTGGAAAAAGTATGTATTTCAATAATTCAAAAAGTATTTAAACATGGTTTTATGAGAACTTTACAATGGTGCGTGCATCTCCAATACCCCTGCATTATAATTGTCTATTTACAGTAACATTGCTTTAAATTGTGCATATACTGTCACTCAGCTTTATCTGTACCTGTGCAAATACTGTCACTCAGCTTTATCTGTACCTGTATTACCACCACTGCAGTTACAGTTACAACGAGGACCCATAAAGGCTGAAAATAATACCAAACCTCTTAAAGAATATTGTTTTTTTTATTTGTCCATCTACAAAGATTAATATATATTTATATATACAAATATATATATATATACTGTATTTATATATATATATATATATATATATATATATATTTATATAGTTACATAGTAATTGAGGTTGAAAAAAGACATTCAGTCCATCAAGTTCAACCTTTTAAGATCTCCTCTGATCTGCAATATGCGGATTAGTTATTAATTAATTAGTTGTTAATTAATTAATAATAGTATAATAATTGAGGTTGAATAAAGACTGTTAGTCCATCAAGTTCAACCTTTTTAGATCTCTCTTGATCTTTTTAATATGTGGACTATTTGTTATTCATTGTTAATTGATCCAGAAAAAAACAACCATTGAAACTTTGCCATTGTCTCATAAGGGGGAAAAAAAGCAAAATTCCTTCATGACCCCAGAAACTAGCGATCAAATTTCTCCCTGGATCAATATTCCTTCGCTAGTTATCTAGGATAGCCTTGCATGCCCTCTTTATTCAAAAATATATCTAACCCCTTTTTGAAGTTATCTATCGAATTTGCTGTCACCACCTCCTTTGGTAGAGAATTCCACAGTTTAACCACCCTAACTGTGAAGAACCCGTTTCTTGGTTTAAGGTGAAATCTTTTTTCCTCTAACCTCAAGGGATGTCCTCTTGTCAGTTGAAAACCTCTTACAAAAAGTTAACTTGACAAAGCCTTATATTGACCCTGGATGTATTTAAATAAGGTAATCATATCCCCTCGTAGACGCCTTTTTTCTAGCGAAGATAAGTTTAATTTGGTAAGTCTTTCTTCATAACTTAGCCCCTCCTTTCCCCTTATTAGTTTTGTTGCCCTTTTCTGTACTTTTTCCAGCTCTAAAATGTCCTTTTTTATGAAGTGGTGCCCAAAATTGTACTCCATATTCCAAATGAGGGGGTACTAGAGTTTTGTATAGTGGCAGAATTATATTGCTTCCCTTGCTTCTATACCCTTCTTAATACATGCTAATATTTTACTTGCCTTTGCAGCTGCTGCTTGGCATTGAGCACTACTACCTAGGTGGTTGTCCACTAGTACTCCCAAATCCCTTTCAATATCTCTAGTAACTAACTGATTTATATTGTGCATATACAGAGTAACAGCTTCATATTCACATGTACAATTATTGTATTTTTACATTAGCACTTTTTTACATTGTGTATATAGAGTAACACAAGTTTGTGTTAGTGTATCTACAGTAGCACTGATTTATATTTGTATATGTACAGTAATACTGCCTTCAATTGTGTAAATGCAATAGCAGCTTTATATTCGTTTATCGCTAGTAAAACTACTTTATATTTTGTATGTTTTCAAATTGCATATCTACAGTAAAATAACTTTATATTTTTATATCGAAAGTAACACAGCTTTAAAGACAGTTCTGTGTTAGTGTATATAAACACTACACAACACTGTTTTGTATCTGAATGTCTACAATAATACTGATTATATATGTATATAGAGTAACACAGCTTTATATGTGTATGTGCTGCTTTATATTAGTATATAGGCGGTAACACTGCTATACATGTGTGTATGAACAGTAACGCTGCTTTATAACTATACTGGCTTTATATCAGAGCATAGAATAGCTAGCATTTTATTGTTTTACTGCACCAGATCTGAATTATGACTGTGGTCCTCTCCTCTCCCCTCGCTGAACATCTGTTCTGATGATTTTACAGGATCTACGTGGCCCTCCATCCTTAAGCTCTAATTACTGAACTTCTGATTAGAATGGGAAGTGGCAGCTTCTACAGCATCCCGGCCCCCATCTTACCCCCCTGCCAACCTTCAGGGACCCTTGGTGCCTGCAGGGACCCATCCCAGCTCTAGACATCAGTTAGCATCAGACGGTGCCAGGCTGCACCTGTGGCCTCCAGCGTGGGAGAGAAAAAGAGGGGAAGGGGGGGTGGGACGCAACCATCATGAAGAGGGGTGGAGTGGACACACTGCTAAACTATTGTATTTCCTGTCACACACAGATAATGTGGCTGGATACTGTCACAGGGGAAATATATAATACATGAAAACATGAGCACCATTTGACAAAAAAATGTGATCAAGTTGGAGTTTTATACTGTGTTTATATATATATATCTTGAATATTGCATATATTGAGACAGAATATGTGTGATTGTGAAAAAAACCACATCATAGATAAGAGAAGGTAGAAATGTGTGATCCTTAAAGGATTCCTCCTATCTGGAAGGCTCAACCTAGGTTGATATTCCAAATCTGGCTAATATTCCCTGCTGTAAAAGATAGGAAGAAAGCATTTTGTCTTTCCAGCGAAAAAAAACTCATACAAACCAAATGGTCATGTAGTGATGCTCAAATTAACCATTCCTATATTGTACAGCTGTCAGTGCCAAATAGGTGCAAAAATAAAAACTGTTAAAAACAAATTGACAAATATAAAAGCAGCTGCTCAAACACCTTACATGAGTTATAGGCTGTAACCACAATATTATAATAAAATTATAAAGAAGTCGTCCTAAATAGGAACCTTACAACTAGTTTTGTGAAGCAGAAAACATTCTAATCTTTCTATTAGAATGATTAGAAGTTTATTATAATACAAAAATGACGGCAATAAAATGTGAAGCCTGGCAATGATGTTTGCCACACAATGCAGTGTTTTGCCCCCCTCTGAGCACCTTAGGCTCATTGCCAGCCTCTCCTCTCATCTACTTCACCACTCATTACAGGCCTCGGCATCTTGCAACTTGCCATGTGTCTCTTTCCACCATGTGTCTACTGAATCTTTGCGTGGCGCACGCTGTCTGACGTTGGTTTTATTTTCAAAGTCCTGCGTGCCTGGCGTCGTTGGTGTGTTACTGTCTTTGTCGTCGTGTATTTTCTAAGTCCCGCATGCCAGGCGTTGTTGGTGTAAGTGTTACTGTCTTTTGCGTGGTGTATTTTCTAAATTCTGTCGGCCAGGCCTGGCAGAGCCTCGTTTTCATCTTGTTTCAGAATTATTTATGTTTTTTGGCCACCATTTTTTTACCGCTTTGGCGATTTTCGATGTTCAAAAGACAAAATATTTCTCAAATTAACTTGCAACCTCACTCACAGGCTCTCCCCCTGTGCTGTGTGTGAGTGTGTGTGTGAATTTGAGGCATATTTGTGTGTTTTCATCATCTTTTCCAGTTCAGTGGTTTGGCCACACTATAGCTTGATACTGCCATTTTGTTGTTGTTTCGTTGTTCAGTCATATCAGACTCTCTCCGTGACCCTGTAGATTACAGCACACAAAGCGCATCTGTCAGCCACTGCCCCTCTGAGATCCAACAAGGTCAAATGCATTACTTCAATAACCTCATCTATCCATCTCTGCCTCTGTCCCTTTCTTCTTGTGCCTCCAATCTTTCCCAACGTCAGAGTCTTCTCTAGAAAATCCTATCTTTTCACCATATGGCCAAAATATTTGAGCTTCAGTCTCATGGTCAACAATTTGGCTTGATTTCCTGTCCAAGGGACTCTAAGCAGTTTCCTCAAGCACCACAATTTTCAGGCGTCAATTCTACTGAGCTCAGTTGTCTTTATCTGTATGTTATTACTGGGAATACCATTATTGTAACAATGATGACTTTTATTGATATTCTAATAGCTTTACTTTTGAATATATTGTTCAGACTTGCAATAGCTTTCCTCCCCAGAAGCAAACGTCTTTTAATTACATGGCTGCAGTTTTCACCGGCAGAGCTCTTGGATCTCATGGAAAGAAATGACGAGGACAGATTTTAAACGATGAGCAGCAGGTCAGTTATTTTAACCTCATCAATAGATCTTTTAGTTCCTCCTCACTTTCAGCCATCAGAGTAGTATCATCCACATATCTGAGGTTATTGGAATTTTTCCCAGCAATATTAAATCCAGCTTTGGATTTAAAGAGCCCAGCCGTTGACATGATGCATTCGTAGTATAAATGAACTAGATAAGGTTGGAATATATAATCTTGTCACACTCCTTTCCCACCCTTGAACCATTCTGTTGTTCCATGTTTGGTTGTGACAATGACTTCTTGGTACCTCTAGAAGACGATGAAATGGTCAGGTAATCCCATCTCTTTAAGAATGTTGTGATCCAACATCCACAATAGTGTTGTGATCCACATTCAAAGGCTTTAGAATAGTATATGAAGCAGAGGTACATGTGCTTCCAGAACTCTTTGGCTTTCAGTATAATCCAGCCGACATTTGAACAACATTTGATCTCTTGTGCCTCTGTGACACCTGGCATCTGGTAGTTCCTGAAGCTTAGCTTGCAGGATCTTAAGCATTACCTTGCAGGCATGTGAAATGAGAGCAATTGTTTAATAATTGGAGTATTCTTTTTGTATTGGAATGTAGACATACACAGTGGTATATAATATCTTGCCAATGTCACCTACATTGAGACAAATGGCAACTCAAAATTCTTTGATACATAAATAGTTATGGCTGGTTGAATAATTGGCAGTAAAATGACTACATTCAGAATGTCTGTTAATTGGGGGGACTGACCCTGTAATTGAGAAAGTGGTGGAACAGCTTGATTAAGGAGGGCATTTGCAAATGCTGTGCAGCGGAACTATCTCTCAACGTGCTGTCATATAGAGCCTACTGTGCAGATGCTGTGCAGCAGAGCTATCAGTGTGCTGTCATACAGAGGATTATATGAAGCAGAGTCATCTTTCAATGTGCTGTCATGAAGAGCATAATGTGCAGGTGCTGTGTAGCAGAGCTATCTCTCAGTGTGCTGTCATACAGAGGTGCTGTGCAGCAGAGCTAAATCGCAGTATTAACCGTATCACCAAGTCTCTTGCTTCTCTTCTCACTCTGCCACTATCGTCGGTCATTCTCTGTCTCCTGAGTCTGTCCCCTGTCTCTCTCTGTCGCCTGTGTCTCAGTCTCCTGCCTCTGTCCCCAGTCTCTCAGTCTCCATCTCCATCCCCTGTCTATCTCAGTCTCACAGCCCTGTCCGTAGTCTCTTTCTTCTGTCACGTAATAGTGACTGCAGCAGGTAGTTGGTGTGAAGTTCAGCTCTCTGTTTGAGGGCTGCACTCCGCACCGTTGCTGTTTCTCATCTGTCTTCTGTTCTTCCCACCTCTCTCATCTCTCTGTCTGGGGATCAGACGGGCCTTAGAAATGAGTGAGGCATTTCTGGTACCTCATTACAGAGGCGTGGGCTGCTTCTCCTCCCTGTGAATCAGAGAGGGAGATGAGAAGCAACAAGTCTGCAATATAGAAAGGGAGGGGGGTTTCAGACTGTAGGAGAGAGGAGGGAACAGAGACAGAATCCTAAATCAACTGTTCAAGCAGAGTATGTACAGCGAGGGACATGAGTGGATTTAGAAAGCAGAATCTGCAGAAACCTGAAAAAAGCTGAGTTACCCAGAGCCTACAGTATGTGGTGAGAGGGGCCGACTCCATGTCCCATGTTGTTATTTAGTAATTCAATCATGTCCTACTCCTCCTGACCCTGTAGACCTCAGCACGTCAGACACATCTTGTGTTGCGCTCATCCATAAGGTGTTCTTGGCAAATATACTGGAGAGGGTTCCTTCTCGAGTGGACTGTGATTTGTCTGACCTCTCTGCTATGACCTGCCCATCTTGTGTGACCATACATGTATAGCTCACAGCTTCATTGTAGTACACAAGCCCCTTCACCACGATAAAGTATTGATTCAGAAGGGGCCATGTCCCATAGCTCCCTTTTATCTTTGTCACCCTGTGATGAGATGAACAGACTCCATGTCCTATGGGAGGTACAGACTCCATGTCCCATGGCTCCCTTCTATCTGTGTCACCCTGTGGTGGGAGGGGCAGACTCCACTATCCCTTAGCTTCTTGCTGCCTGTGTCACCCTTCAGTAAAAGGGACAATCTCTGCAACACTCACAAGCAAATTCTGTATCTCACAGCATAGAGCACTCTATTCCTGCACGTTACCCTCCCAACACATCAGCACAAGATCTGCAAAGAGTATTAAATAAGAGAGGAGGGCGGTAATTGCAGGATGCGTGAGGATGCGCCTGTCACAGCTCCTGCGTGCACAAGATGCAATTTTAACTTTAAACATAATATTTAAAAGGAGGAAAAATATCAAACATCTATTTGGTTAAATGCTTACACAAAACCATTTGATAGGGAATGGATTGTAAAATACAACAGGAAGATTTATATGGAGGGGTTGCACTGAGCAACAGGAGTCATAGAAAGGCTTTAAATGGAGCAGATTACATGGAGCAATGGGAGGAGTTATATGGACAGATTATATGGCGCAGTAAGAGTTATGAGAAATGTTATATGGAGTAAAGTGTGGAATCAAAAAGAGGACATATGTAGAGATACAGCAGTTAAAAGTAACGTTTGTAGGAAAAGATATAGGGAGAGGTTATATGGTACAACAAAAGGCGTTATATAAAACATTGTGAGATAATTTGGAACAACATGAAACTATAATGAGGAATTATATGAAGAAGTTTTATGGACGGGTTATATCTAGAAAAATTCTAATTCAGAATTATATAAAAAAATATGAGTTATATGGAGGAGTATACAAAACTATATGGATATCAATTTAACAGAGTAATATGGGAGCAGTGACACTTAAGACGTTGGTAACATAAACATAAGGATGATAAATATGGCTTATGTGGAAGGGTTATATATTGGTTTTATAGGATGGTATTCTGTTTAGTACAGAAAAATATGTAGGAATATGTTCATTGTAGGAGAAGTTTCATTATTATTCTCGGTCTGCAAGGATACTAATGAGGAGAAAGAACGAAAGTGTTCTCAGAATACAAGAGAGGAACACACAGGAAGCAAATCACATGTGTTAATTTCTAGAGACCTGTGCTCCCTACTCACCAAACTCCACTTGTATGCAGATGAAGTGAGATGTGTGCAGGCAGCCGAAGGGAGACAGCGGGTGAGTAATTATCAAAGAGAGGTTAAAATCAGCATTAATAATTACACCTCAGTAATTACATGGAACCTGTGTATTGCATAGAAACATGGAACATAGGGTTGGTAGCAAATAAGACCCATGAGCAGGTTGCCTGGAACATGGCTTTAGGTGACAATGGAACCTCTGTCAAACACTGCTTCCTGGACTTATATATATAATACACTGATTCCTGGTATTATATATAGCCAGCTTGGCTAATGCCAGGAACAGGTTGATGAGGAGGTCCCTGGCCCTATTGCCCCGGGACACTGGGCACCCAAAAATATATATGTGTGGGGAGAAATGCAGCCAGAACTGCAGGAGGAGGCCCCTTAAAAGTGACAAGAGGGGCTGCAGTTTGGCGCAACTAAAATAAATATGATACACAGACTCTCCCTTGCCACAGAATGGACAAGTGGAGGGAGAGTCTGTGAAGTTAGCTAAGTAAGTTCTTGTGCTCAGTGCACCATGAAGCACTCTCCACCTCAAGTCCCCTGTGGGTCATGGAACCAAAGAGGAGAACTAGACATAGTGTATTTTAAACAGGTTGGCATTGATTGGCCTATTATAATGCCAATCTAAAGATTCCCTGACATCCCCACCTGGAGGTGGGGAGGAGTATGTCCACTAATATTCCATCCATATGTTTAAACTGTAACTAAAAATAAAATAAAATCAGGAGGGTGAAACTAAAATAATCCAAATGGGGGGATACCGAGCAGAGTACACCATCCACAGCCCACTGGGAGATAAACTCTTCCATCCTCCCAGTGGACAAGATCAGGTGGTACTCTGCCCAGATGCAGGAGTGCACCAGTGCCCGGAACATGACCTCAGGTGACAATGGAACGCCCTCTGTCAAACACTGATTCCTGGTATTATATATAGCCAACTTGGCTAATGCCAGGAGCAGGTTGACAAGGAGGTCCCTGGCCCTATTGCACCGGGACACTGGGCACCCAAAAATAAAACTATGTGGGGAGAAATGCAGCCAGAACTGCAGGAGGAGGCCCCACAAGAGGGCCTGCAGTCTGGCGCAACTAAAATAAATATGATACACAGACTCTCCGTTGCCACAGAATGGACAAGTGGAGGGAGAGTCAGTGAAGTTAGCTAAGTACTCTCTTGTCCTTGGTGCACCATGGAGCACTCTCCAACTCAAGTCCCTGTTGGGTCGTGGAACCAAAGAAGAAAACTAGACATAGTGTATTTTTACAGTTAAACCTTAGATTGGCCCTTTTATGGAGCCAATCCATGGTTCCTCACATCCCCATCTGGTGGTGGGGAGGGATATGTCCAACAAGTATTATTTTCCTTATATATATATATATATATATATATATATATATATATATATATATATATATAAACTGTAAATAAAAACAAAATCAATTTAGGAGGGTGAGACTAAAGGAAACAGGAAGGGGGGACACTGAGCAGAGTACACCATCTACAGCCCACTGGGAGACAAACTCATTTATTCCCCAGTGGACAAAGCCAGGTGGTACTCTGCCCGTAAACGGGAGCACACCAGTGCCTGGAACATGGCCTCAGGTGACAGTGGAACCCCCTCTGTCAAACACTGCTTCCTGGACTTATATATAGCCAGCTTGGCTAATGGCAGGATCAGGTTGACAAGGAGGTCCCTGGCCCTATTTCCCCGGGAAACTGGGCACCCAAAAATAAAAATATGTGGGGAGAAATGCAGCCAGAACTGCAGGAGGAGGCCCCTCAAGAGGGCCTGCAGTCTGGCGCAACTAAAATAAATATGATACACAGACTCTCCGTGGCCACAGAATGGACAAGTGGAGGGAGAGTCAGTGAAGTTAGCTAAGTACTCTCTTGTCCTTGGTGCACCATGGAGCACTCTCCAACTCAAGTCCCTGTTGGGTCGTGGAACCAAAGAAGAAAACTAGACATAGTGTATTTTTACAGTTAAACCTTAGATTGGTCCTTTTATGGAGCCAATCCATGGTTCCTCACATCCCCATCTGGTGGTGGGGAGGGATATGTCCAACAAGTATTATTTTCCTTATATATATATATATATATATATATATATATATATATATATATATATATATATATATAAACTGTAAATAAAAACAAAATCAATTTAGGAGGGTGAGACTAAAGGAAACAGGAAGGGGGGACACTGAGCAGAGTACACCATCTACAGCCCACTGGGAGACAAACTCATTTATTCCCCAGTGGACAAAGCCAGGTGGTACTCTGCCCGTAAACGGGAGCACACCAGTGCCTGGAACATGGCCTCAGGTGACAGTGGAACCCCCTCTGTCAAACACTGCTTCCTGGACTTATATATAGCCAGCTTGGCTAATGGCAGGATCAGGTTGACAAGGAGGTCCCTGGCCCTATTTCCCCGGGAAACTGGGCACCCAAAAAAAAAAATTATGTGGGGAGAAATGCAGCCAGAACTGCAGGAGGAGGCCCCTCAAGAGGGCCTGCAGTCTGGCGCAACTAAAATAAATATGATACACAGACTCTCCGTGGCCACAGAATGGACAAGTGGAGGGAGAGTCCGTGAAGTTAGCTAAGTACTCTCTCGTGCTCGGTGCACCATGGAGCACTTTCCAACTCAAGTTCCCGTTGGGTCGTGGAACCAAAGAGGAGAACTAGACATAGTATTCTAGGTGAGGTCTGACTAGGGATCTATTGAGTGAAATTAGTACCAACCTTTTCTTACCTCTTTCAATACAACCGAGTATCATACTTGTTCTTCCTGCAGCTTTAAAGCCAGCTTTTCATTGCATATTTGACAACTAGGCTGACTAGAATAATATAGATTATTTTAAGTCCTTTGTAACAGCACCCTAGGTAATGTTCCAATGGCTTGCAAAGGTTACTCTGTACTGCACCATATATGTGATCTTGCACATCAAGGGTTTATCAAACACGGTGCCTCTGGCCTTGGTGAAGATTCACATGGAGCCTCACAGCACTGCACGCAAACTATTTAAGATAGGTAGCCACATACACAGGCTCCTTTGATTGTTTCAGCTAGTAAGAACCATGTTTTTATTCAAGAAAATAACAAAAACACATTTTTTGAGTATTTAAATTGAAGACGAACTTATAAAAATACTTATATTGCAAAAATGGTATTATTAATATTAACATGAAAGCTTTGTGAGTGTACCTTTGCTTATGGGTGGTTGCAATGCTGACTACACATCTGTGATCCAACTAACATTCACTGTAGTTCAGTATATAAAATATACTCTACACTTTAAAATATGCAACATGGTAAGAATAAAAAAAAATCAGAATCTAATCAATTACCTTTTATTTACAATAATGCTGCAATGGAATCTACCATTTTGGTTTCTGCTAATCAATATTCTGTGGTATGAGTAGTTTTTGAATGCAGAGGACGCTTCCACTAGCACCGTTGGAATATGGCAGCTAAAATGCTAGTGCTTGCAATAGGACCAAAAGCTCAGTAGTTTTGCAGAAAGAACCAGCTTCTTACATTAAATGGAACCATGCATTAGACAATATTTGCATATAAAAGATAATAATATAAACCCCACTGTAATAATACACAGTTCAGGGTAGAGACATATACAGACAAAAGCAACCAAATATCATACAACATCCTCTTACATTCCAGTACATTCGAATATAAAAATAATAATAACTTCTCTAATGTATTCTTTTTGTGCAATAGTGTTGGTATGGAATCTACCACTTTAGTTGTTGCCGATTTACTTGATGAAGTGGGAGAACCTTCTATGTGCACAATGGTGACATGGCTGCTAGTTAATTTATTTAGTACAAGTAATCGCTCATTAGTTTACAAGGATATACCTTGTAGAGACAGGCTGTGTTTATTTTTTCACTTTGTAAAAATGTTTAGGCCAGTATCGAGTCATTTAAACCTCAGAGTACAGACACAGGGCAGGATGGTTTCCACATGCTGTCCTTGTACTACACTGATGTCCTGAACTGCAATATGCTCCGTGTTCCTGTATACCCATGACATACACACGCTCTACAATTCCTTACCTATTCGATATAAATACACCAGGCTCTCTATAAGGGACCGCACATAAAGTCTCCCTCAGGGACCGCTCCCCTTCCCAGCACGGTCATATATATATATATATATATATATATATATATATATATATATATATATATCTGAGCTCTGAGGACAAGTGCTGACTGGCCGTGTGTGCGCCCCCTCCCGTGCACCCCACCTCACACAGGTACAAGCACTGCAGTGTGAATGGGTGGGGGGGAGACGGTGTGTGACCATGGCAACTGCATCCTGATACAGGAACATTTGTAACACAGCTGGGGGAGCACGTGTAATACACAGAGCTCAGCATGAGACATAGTGTAAAATAACAACACGCTGCACCGTGTATAATACAGACACACACTGCTCTGTGTATAATACAGACACACACTGCTCTGTGTATAATACAGACACACACACTGCCCTGTGTATAATACAGACACACACACTGCTCTATGTATAATACAGACACACACACTGCTCTGTGTATAATACAGACACACACTGCCCTGTGTATAATACAGACACACACTGCCCTGTGTATAATACAGACACACACTGCCCTGTGTATAATACAGACACACACACTGCTCTGTGTATAATACAGACACACACTGCCCTGTGTATAATACAGACACACACTGCCCTGTGTATAATACAGACACACACTGCTCTGTGTATAATACAGACACACACTGCCCTGTGTATAATACAGACACACACACTGCTCTGTGTATAATACAGACACACACTGCCCTGTGTATAATACAGACACACACTGCTCTGTGTATAATACAGATACACACACTGCCCTGTGTATAATACAGACACACGCTGCCCTGTGTATAATACAGACACACACTGCTCTGTGTATAATACAGACACACACACTGCTCTGTGTATAATACAGACACACACTGCCCTGTGTATAATACAGACACGCTGCTCTGTGTATAATACAGACACACGCACTGCCCTGTGTATAATACGGTCACACGCTGCTCTGTGTATAATACAGACACGCTGCTCTGTGTATAATACAGACACACACTGCTCTGTGTATAATACAGACACACACTGCCCTGTGTATAATACGGTCACACGCTGCTCTGTGTATAATACAGACACACACACTGCTCTGTGTATAATACAGACACACGCTGCCCTGTGTATAATACAGACACACACTGCTCTGTGTATAATACAGACACACGCTGCCCTGTGTATAATACAGACACACACTGCTCTGTGTATAATACAGACACACACACTGCCCTGTGTATAATACAGACACACACTGCTCTGTGTATAATACAGACACACACTGCCCTGTGTATAATACAGACACACACTGCCCTGTGTATAATACAGACACACGCTGCCCTGTGTATAATACAGACACACACTGCTCTGTGTATAATACAGACACACACACTGCCCTGTGTATAATACAGACACACACTGCTCTGTGTATAATACAGACACACACTGCCCTGTGTATAATACAGACACACGCTGCTCTGTGTATAATACAGACACACGCACTGCCCTGTGTATAATACGGTCACACACTGCCCTGTGTATAATACAGACACACACTGCCCTGTGTATAATACAGACACGCTGCTCTGTGTATAATACAGACACACACTGCTCTGTGTATAATACAGACACACACTGCCCTGTGTATAATACGGTCACACGCTGCTCTGTGTATAATACAGACACACACACTGCTCTGTGTATAATACAGACACACACTGCCCTGTGTATAATACAGACACACACACTGCCCTGTGTATAATACAGACACACACTGCTCTGTGTATAATACAGACACACACACTGCCCTGTGTATAATACAGACACACACACTGCTCTGTGTATAATACAGACACACACACTGCTCTGTGTATAATACAGACACACACTGCCCTGTGTATAATACAGACACACACACTGCCCTGTGTATAATACAGACACACACTGCTCTATGTATATATACAGACACACACTGCCCTGTGTATAATACAGACACACACTGCTCTGTGTATAATACAGACACACACACTGCCCTATGTATAATACAGACACACTGCCCTATGTATAATACAGACACACTGCTCTGTGTATAATACAGACACACACTGCACTGTGTATAATACAGACACACACACTGCCCTGTGTATAATACAGACACACACTGCCCTGTGTATAATACAGACACACACTGCTCTGTGTATAATACAGACACACACTGCCCTGTGTATAATACAGACACACACTGCCCTGTGTATAATACAGACACACACTGCTCTGTGTATAATACAGACACACACTGCCCCGTGTATAATACAGACACACACACTGCCCCGTGTATAATACAGACACACACACTGCCCCGTGTATAATACAGACACACAGACTGCCCTGTGTATAATACAGACACACCCTGCTCTGTGTATAATACAGACACACACACTGCCCTGTGTATAATACAGACACACACTGCTCTGTGTATAATACAGACACACACTGCCCTGTGTATAATACAGACACACACTGCCCTGTATATAATACAGACACACATTGCCCTGTGTATAATACAGACACACACACTGCCCTGTGTATAATACAGACACACACTGCTCTGTGTATAATACAGACACACGCTGCTCTGTGTATAATACAGACACACACTGCCCTGTGTATAATACAGACACACACACTGCCCTGTGTATAATACAGACACACACTGCCCTGTGTATAATACAGACACACACACTGCTCTGTGTATAATACAGACACACACACTGCCCTGTGTATAATACAGACACACACACTGCTCTATGTATAATACAGACACACACTGCACTGTGTATAATACAGACACACACTGCCCTGTGTATAATACAGACACACACTGCACCATGTATAATACAGACACACACTGCCCTGTGTATGATACAGACACACACACATACAGCCCTGTGTATAATACAGATACACACACTGCCCTGTGTATAATACAGACACACGCTGCTCTGTGTATAATGCAGACACACACACTGCCCTGTGTATAATACACACACACTGCTCTGTGTATAATACAGATACACACACTGCCCTGTGTATAATACAGACACACACACTGCCCCGTGTATAATACAGACACACAGACTGCCCTGTGTATAATACAGACACACCCTGCTCTGTGTATAATACAGACACACACTGCCCTCTGTATAATACAGACACACACACTGCTCTGTGTATAATACAGACACGCACACTGCTCTGTGTATAATACAGACACACACACTGCCCCGTGTATAATACAGACACACAGACTGCCCTGTGTATAATACAGACACACCCTGCTCTGTGTATAATACAGACACACACTGCCCTCTGTATAATACAGACACACACACTGCTCTGTGTATAATACAGACACGCACACTGCCCTGTGTATAATACAGACACACACACATACAGCCCTGTGTATAATACAGATACACACACTGCCCTGTGTATAATACAGACACACACTGCTCTGTGTATAATACAGACACACACTGCCCTCTGTATAATACAGACACACACACTGCTCTGTGTATAATACAGACACGCACACTGCTCTGTGTATAATACAGACACGCACACTGCTCTGTGTATAATACAGACACACACTGCTCTGTGTATAATACAGACACACACTGCCCTGTGTATAATACAGACACACGCTGCTCTGTGTATAATACAGACACACGCTGCTCTGTGTATAATACAGACACACACTGCCCTGTGTATAATACAGACACACACACTGCCCTGTGTATAATACAGACACACACTGCCCTGTGTATAATACAGACACACACACTGCTCTGTGTATAATACAGACACACACACTGCCCTGTGTATAATACAGACACACACACTGCTCTATGTATAATACAGACACACACTGCACTGTGTATAATACAGACACACACTGCCCTGTGTATAATACAGACACACACTGCACCATGTATAATACAGACACACACTGCCCTGTGTATGATACAGACACACACACATACAGCCCTGTGTATAATACAGATACACACACTGCCCTGTGTATAATACAGACACACGCTGCTCTGTGTATAATGCAGACACACACACTGCCCTGTGTATAATACAGACACACACACATACAGCCCTGTGTATAATACAGATACACACACTGCCCTGTGTATAATACAGACACACACACTGCCCCGTGTATAATACAGACACACAGACTGCCCTGTGTATAATACAGACACACCCTGCTCTGTGTATAATACAGACACACACACTGCCCTGTGTATAATACAGACACACACACATACAGCCCTGTGTATAATACAGATACACACACTGCCCTGTGTATAATACAGACACACACTGCTCTGTGTATAATACAGACACACACTGCCCTGTGTATAATACAGACACACACTGCCCCGTGTATAATACAGACACACACACTGCCCTGTGTATAATACAGACACACACTGCTCTGTGTATAATACAGACACACACACTGCCCTGTGTATAATACAGACACACACTGCCCTCTGTATAATACAGACACACACACTGCTCTGTGTATAATACAGACACGCACACTGCTCTGTGTATAATACAGACACGCACACTGCTCTGTGTATAATACAGACACACACTGCTCTGTGTATAATACAGACACACACTGCCCTGTGTATAATACAGACACACACTGCCCCGTGTATAATACAGACACACACACTGCTCTGTGTATAATACAGACACACACTGCTCTGTGTATAATACAGACACACACACTGCTCTGTGTATAATACAGACACACACACTGCCCTGTGTATAATACAAACACACACTGCCCTGTGTATAATACAGACACACACACTGCCCTGTGTATAATACAGACACACACACTGCTCTGTGTATAATACAGACACACACACTGCTCTGTGTATAATACAGACACACACACTGCCCTGTGTATAATACAGACACACACACTGCCCTGTGTATAATACAGACACACACTGCTCTGTGTATAACACGGACACACACACTGCCCTGTGTATAATACAGACACACACACTGCCCTGTGTATAATACAGACACACACTGCCCTGTGTATAATACAGACACACACTGCTCTGTGTATAATACAGACACACACACTGCCCTGTGTATAATACAAACACACACTGCCCTGTGTATAATACAGACACACACACTGCCCTGTGTATAATACAGACACACACACTGCTCTGTGTATAATACAGACACACGCACTGCCCTGTGTATAATACAGACACACACTGCTCTGTGTATAATACAGACACACACACTGCTCTGTGTATAATACAGACACACACTGCCCTGTGTATAATACAGACACGCACTGCCCTGTGTATAATACAGACACACACACTGCCCTGTGTATAATACAGACACACACACTGCTCTGTGTATAATACAGACACACACTGCCCTGTGTATAATACAGACACACGCTGCTCTGTGTATAATACAGCCACACACTGCTCTGTGTATAATACAGACACACACTGCCCTGTGTATAATACAGACACACACACTGCTCTGTGTATAATACAGACACACACTGCCCTGTGTATAATACAGACACACGCTGCCCTGTGTATAATACAGACACACACACTGCTCTGTGTATAATACAGACACACACTGCCCTGTGTATAATACAGACACACACTGCCCTGTGTATAATACAGACACACACTGCCCTGTGTATAATACAGACACACACACTGCCCTGTGTATAATACAGACACACGCTGCCCTGTGTATAATACAGACACACGCTGCCCTGTGTATAATACAGACACACGCTGCCCTGTGTATAATACAGACACACACTGCCCTGTGTATAATACAGACACACACTGCTCTGTGTATAATACAGACACACGCACTGCCCTGTGTATAATACAGACACACACACTGCCCTGTGTATAATACAGACACACGCACTGCCCTGTGTATAATACAGACACACATACTGCCCTGTGTATAATACAGAAACACACTGCCCTGTGTATAATACAGACACACACTGCCCTGTGTATAATACAGACACACACTGCCCTGTGTATAATACAGACACACACTGCTCTGTGTATAATACAGACACACACACTGCCCTGTGTATAATACAGACACACACACTGCCCTGTGTATAATACAGACACACACTGCCCTGTGTATAATACAGACACACATACTGCCCTGTGTATAATACAGACACACACACTGCTCTTTGTATAATACAGACACACACTGCACCGTGTATAATACAGACACACACTGCACCGTGTATAATACAGACACACACTGCTCTGTGTATAATACAGACACACACTGCCCCGTGTATAATACAGACACACACTGCCCTGTGTATAATACAGACACACACTGCCCTATGTATAATACAGACACACGCTGCTCTGTGTATAATACAGACACACACTGCCCTGTGTATAATACAGACACACACACTGCTCTGTGTATAATACAGACACACACTGCTCTGTGTATAATACAGACACACACACTGCCCTGTGTATAATACAGACACACGCTGCTCTGTGTATAATACAGACACACACTGCTCTGTGTATAATACAGACACACACTGCTCTGTGTATAATACAGACACACACACTGCTCTCTGTATAATACAGACACACACTGCCCTGCGTATAATACAGACACACACACTGCTCTGTGTATAATACAGACACACACTGCTCTATGTATAATACAGACACACACTGCCCTGTGTATAATACAGACACACACTGCCCTGTGTATAATACAGACACACACTGCTCTGTGTATAATACAGACACACACTGCCCTGCGTATAATACAGACACACACTGCCCTGTGTATAATACAGATATCCCCATCACTGTGTGTAATACAGATACATGTTGCTGTGCCCACATGCCACACTGCATGGAACCCTTTGTAAAGGGCGCAGATTCCCAGAAGCCTTGGCTAACATGGGGACTTGGCGAATTCTACAGCTGAATTAATTAGCATGAAATTGGAAGCAATTACCATAATAATGAAGTGGAATATTTAACTACCTGAGAAGGGAGGGCAGTGGAGGGTGAGAGGTGGGGTGTATGGAGAGGAGCGGGTATTTACCAAAAGGAAATTAGGAGAGGTAATTTGTGTTAATATAAATCAACATCGATTTAACCATTTGTGGCTTTAATAAACGGTTTTAACATCAAGGTGGCAAGTGGGTTAATGTTTTGGCATCCTTGCAAGTAAGTATCACTATGAGGTGGAAGTACAAGCTCGCTGAGAGAGAAATGTGATGTGTAGAGTGTAAGTTCTTTGGTTAAGACTATGGTAAAGTGGCAACATTTTAACTTTTCTAGCTGCCAGATTTGGGAAAATGTGCAAAACGGCAACTTTACAGAAAGATACGAGAAAAAGATGAAAAATGCTGGCGCTTCATTAAAAAAAAAGAAAAAGAAATTATAAATAATAATTAAGTGGAATAGCGGCGGTAAGGACACACACGGTAAAGGAATTCACGCATACCTGAGATAAGCATAAGGTAATCCTGAGAATTAATTACACAAAAGTTTATTTAGGTAGATGTAATGGTCAGACTATTTGTGCCTATTGGTTTTGCCGTGCTGTAAAAATCTATGGGAGCTGCTTGCTTCACTCTTGCAACTCCGTACCCGGCGCTTAGTACAGCATGTAGTATTTACAAAATCCTAAATAAGCCTCCAGATCTATTTTATTACTATGTATGCAAAGGGTAAGAAAAAACATATCAGCTTGATTTTTTAAAAATAATTTATTGGTTGTTCCTTGGTAAAAAAAATGTTATGTCAGAGGGGAAGATCCTCCAATTTGCAAAGGTTGTCCTTGCAAAGGGAATATATATGCAATGTTCTTTTAAATTCATACTAGAAAATGTAGATCTTAGGAAAGGTTCCCCACCCTTCCTCCCATCCCATACATTCCTGTCAACATTTGGTACTTATTTTCAAACTTATAAATACTTAAAAGGACTCTGACACCCCAACAGATAGTTGATTTCATTTTAAAGACAATTAAAACTAGCAGTTTTTCTCCACAGTAAATTATTTCTGGAATATTTAGAATTGATTTTATAAATCCTGTATGCTAATGTCTGGCTCAGTATGCTAATGTGCAGTTCAGACTATTTGATAAGGATAACTGCCAGATAATGTTAGGTTTTTATTTTGTCCACTGCAGAGATAGACAAGCACATCAAATCAGCTAATTAATATGCATGAGCCCCTCATTTGAATATAAATGCAGCAGTAACAACATGGAATTTCCCAGAATGGATAAAACAACATATAGACAGTTATTCAAGTACTTTAAAAATAACCTAAAAAAATATATTTTGGGGTGAAAGAATCCCTTTAAGTATTGGAATAATAGGCTGGATATAACCTTGCAGATTACTTCCCAACTCTCTTGTCAGGAGAAATAAACATATGCCTCTAAGATTCCCAAATGTCCCTCCTTTTGAAGAGGGAGTGACTTTTTTTAAAGGACCACTTTAATTTTTTTAAAATTGTTCTCTAGAGAATATATAGAGCTTGATAAGAAAAACAACTTTTTGGTTAATTTTTTACTGTGCACTCTCTCAGAATGGGTTATCATGTCCATAGAACTAGCCTATTAAGGTTACTTCATTATCTGATTGAGCACCTCTATTTTGGTATTTTGTTTATTCAAATGATTCTTGGGGATACGTCTCCCTAAGGGTGATAGGGTACTCCAAACATGGACCCCTTGCTCACTGTGCCTTAGGGAGATATCAGCTACACCTCACTGACAAGGCCAATAAAGGCCAAACCGTATTTCTGCGGTTTGCTGTTTCTCCTGTTCAGGGTAGAATTGCCTGGTATTTTGGGGCTAGACCACTTTAGTGAGTGGGACCAGACTGAGATACTATAGGATATTTCTCCCAGTGAAGGGCACAAGTGAGCTAAACGAGGTTGCTCTCAGAGTGGGTTATCATGTCCATAGAACAACCTATTATGGTTACTTTGTTCTCTGATTGAGCTCCTCTATTTTGGTATTTTGCATTTAAACAACTAATCACTATTTTTCAATCATGTCTCCAGACTATGGGCCTCATTCAAATGCGATTTGGCCAATTGAATAGGGTCCTATATAAGCACAGAGCATATTTTTTTTACAGAAGTTTTTAGTTCGTGAACATCTATCCAAAAGCCACATCTTTGCTAACTAAAAACTTCTGTAAAAAAATGATGCTATGTGCTTATATAGAGCCCTATTCAATTGGCTAAATTACATTTGAATGAGGCCCTATATAAGCTCCAGATCTCCCCGCCCCCTGAATGAGGTTTTGTGCTTAGTGGAGCCACCAAGGGCTAAATTGGCAAACCACAAATGCAGTATAATAGTTGGTTTTGTGGTGATTAGAAAATATATTTGTATGTATCTAGTAACTCAGGTTTCTCGGGTTCACGGGTGGTCCAGTGGTTAATATTTGGTGCTTTTACCGCTGCAACCTGGGTTTGATTCCGGTCAGAGAACCAAAAGGTCACACCATCCTGAAGCCGGTTGGGTCTGGTCAGTACTTGAATGGTAGGCTACCTAGGAATACCAGAAGCTCTATGCTGTGGCATACTGGAGAAGGAACTGGCAACCCACTCCAGTATCGCTGGCATGAAAACCAAGTGGATCAGCATAACCGTGAACACAACAATGTGCCTGGTGTGTTACAGAAAGTCAGAGACGACTAAATGACAGGGGGAAAAGTAAGGTTACACTGCTCCCTGCTTCTAATGTGTGTGTTTCAGAGAGTAGTTTCCAATTACACTTCCTCTGGGCGGCTCCGCTCAAGCACAATAGTACATTCAGGGAATGGAAAGATCTAGAGCTTATACAACCTGGGGGATCATTGAAATATAAAAACTGTAAAAGTTTAATAAAGTTTTTTTTTCGGAACAAGCCATACCTAACTATTCTTTGTAGACCAGTTATAAGATTATTAAAGTTTTTCTTTAATCATGTTTTTAATCAGACACAAGGGTTTAAAACCTATATCATTTTTTCATTGTACAATAGCTCTATAAGTGGGTTGAAACAAGAAGGTAGTATATTTTGAACCTCATTTGCATGTCACTACCCAGAATCCTTAGCAGAAGGGGGAACTGAGAAATTCTGTGAAAAAATAGATCTGTTTGAGACATGTATGTGTCTTTTAATCCCTCTCTTTGCTGTAAATACAGTGGACGTTTTTTTTCAGTCACATTTCCACCCACCACGGCATACTAAGTTAGTATCCGTTTTTTTTATAAAGGAATAGGAGTAGAGCTGCTACAGAAAAATGATGAGCTGAAGACATAAGCTTAAGAGAGCCAGCATCCAAAGCAGGTTGACAGGTGAGTGTAAGCTCTGCAGGCCACTCATCAGTGAATGGTTTCTCAGCCCTTTGGAGATGACAGACACCAGCAATTTGCCAGCTAATGGAGTTCACAGCCCCTGTTCCCCGTCTGCCTGCGGATGCTGCTCAAGAAGCGCTTGTACTGACAGCTAAAACACCAGCCATCAGCCCCACGGCAATTTATTCCCAAGAGAGGTCACCCTGATGTTGGAGACAGATCTGAAGGCCGGGCCTGCTCTATACAAACAGAATATCACCCTAAGGACCCTGCACCTCACTGCTCTGCTGACTTATTATTAAAACCTTAATTTGTTATTAATGTATAAGTAAACAGGAACCTGTCATGCTGAGACATGATGATGTCACATTATTGGACAGGAAGTTGCAGGTGATGTCACAGAAAGAGAATTAAAGGAGCACTTTGGTCAAATGTATTCTATATTGTCTTATAAATAACTAGCCACTTGCCCGTCAAAAATGACAGCATAACAGTTTCAAGTCTTGCAGTTCTGTTGTTTGCCACACAATGCGAGGCCCGCCATGCGCACAAAGCTGGGCAATGCAAGCCTCGCTTTGCACAGCTTCTCTCTCTCTCCTTCCCTTGTTCTGTGTCCTGTCCCTCCCTCTTCTCTCCTTCTCTCTCCTGAGCATTGCAATGAGTGCTTTCAGCACCCATTACAGGCCTCGTAATGAGCGCCCTTGGGGATAATATTTAATTTTTCTCCTCCCAGTGTCTCCCCCCCCCTCCTGTGTCTCTTTCCCCTGCTCTCCCTCCCCTGTGTCTCTTTCCTCTGCTCTCCCACCCCGGTGTCTCTTTCCCCCCGCTCTCCCTCCCCTGTGTCTCTTTCCCCCCGCTCTCCCTCCCCTGTGTCTCTTACCCCCGCTCTCCCACCCCGGTGTCTCTTTCCGCATCCCTCACCCTTCCTACAGGTGTGAAAACATTTGCAGGCTTGGGGAAATTGAAATAGCGACTTGCGGGCCAGGCTGTTGGTTACGGTTTAACCATTGCCATTTTTTTTTTTAAGCCCGTAACTCGATTTTAACCGTCTCTTTTTTTTTTTTCAAACCCATAACTCGGAAGCCGTTTGGAGGCCACATGAAGACAACAACTGAATAGCAAATTAGCTTGCATTCTCACTTACAGGCTCCCTGCCTCCCCCTGCGCTTATTGCGGCTCTCGCCTGCCCCCCTGGGCCTATTGCGGGCCTCGCAATGAACTCCTTTGGCTCTCATTGTGAACCTCTCCCCCTCTATATTCCAGGCTTCGCATTGAGCGGCTTTGCTGCTCATTGCAGGCCTCGGGTGCACGCCTTCAGCACTCATCGCGGGCCACTCGACCCCACCCCCCCCCCCCTACCTTATAGGCTTTCCCTCTCTTTGACGGCCGTGGCATACGCAAGCCCATAACTTTGCGAGCGTTACACACAAACTCGCAGTTACGGCAACTATATATATATATATATATATATATATATATATATATATATATATATATAATTAAACGTGATAATGCCAAATTTTTAAGA